>PVJN01001233.1:0-149732 GCA_004026805.1 Lasiurus borealis | reverse complement strand
TTGTTGTAACTTTGAACAGGTGAGTTATAAAATGAAAAGATTTTGATTCTCTGATCCTTAAAATTAACAAGGAAATTCCAGATTTGAAACAAGTGCCTAGGTTCAACAATGCATAGCAATAGGACAAAAATTACTTTGAATCCAACCAGCAAATATCATAGGAGCAAAAATATTATAGGAGCAAAGCCAAGAACAGAAAGAACTAGATCAGCAAAAAGGCTTCTCCCAGATCCTCCACCCCCACCCCTGCCCACCAAACCCCAAACCAGGGGAGACGTGAAAAGATTCATAATCATGGCGTACCCACAAATTCCTCCTGTGGGAGCATTATCCCCCAAGATTCCACAGAACCCGGACATTCATATCCCTCCATGTGGTCATCTACCTTGGTTTCCAGAAGGCAGCGGAGGGTGGAGGGGTAGAGATCAACCTTGAACTTGTATGCAAATAGGCATCGCCCATGGGCACAGACACTGGGGTGGTGAGCGCCTGGAGGGGAGGGGAAAGAGGGAGAGGAACAGGCTGGAAAAGGTTAATGGGGGGAGGGGAGAGAAAGAAGGACCTATATAACACTTTCTACCATAAAGATTCAAATTTTTTAAAAACAATAACAGTTCACCTACCTAACTGTTCCGACTCAGGGGGCAGGAGCTGAATTCCTGGCCTGCATTCGGGGTCACAGAGCAATCAGAGCCCCGAGAAGTTCTGTTGGGGGGATGGGCAACAGGAAAGGAGGAAACTAACATTTTGGGGGAAATGAACCTCGGTTTAATGACTACGGGCCCCGCCACAGGAAGCCTGCGCCCCAGAAGTGACCTTTTGGGTAACCTTTCTAAGCCTCAGAAGCCACCCTCAGCCTCCGGGCTGTGGAAGGACCACAGGGCCTGGCTGAGGGGGCAGCACGGGGGATGGTGCTTTGGGGGGTCTGGGTCCAGACCAGCGTGGTGGCACTGGCTGGGAAGGGACCTCTGCACCTAGGTAGACTCGGGGTGCTGTCAACCTTAAGACCAAGGAATGCAGCTGAGGCTGGGCCTGCCTCTCTGCCTCTCAGGGTCCCCTGAGTGTTTTTGCAAACCGCTTCAGGTGTGAAGGGAGTAACCCTTACTGTGGAGATCCAGCTGAATGAAGGGAGAGATGAGCATCCTTCCTGCTGGCAGGCAGTTTCCTGGCTGAGTCCTGCTCCCTCTGCTCGCTCTGCGCCCCCACTTCTGCCCCTCACGGCTCGCTGGAGCTCCTGAAGATCCTTTATCTCCCAGCAATTTCCACTCAACCGGCGGCAACTCCCGGTTGGAATAGCAATTAGCCAGCTGCCTGCCTCCCACAGCCTCCCTCCTGGTTCTGCTTTATTTAATGATCACAGCTGAGGGGGAGGTGGAGCCGCCTCAGCTACCTTTTCACCTTTTCAACCTGCCATGACCCTGAAATGGAGCCAAGAAATTCACCCCCCAAGGCCCCAACCATAACCAGTTCCTCCCGGTCTCTCCTTCTCTTCCGAGTTTGCTCTCTCCATCCCTGCCCTGCCTGCCCCTCCCCTCTCACCTGCCTCCAATTCCCACAGGGCATCCTCCATAGCAGCGGTTCTCAACCTTTTTTAATGCTGTGACCTTTTAATACAGCTCCTCATGTGGTGGTGACCCGCACTCTTAAAATTATTCTCGTTGCTACTTCATAACTGTCATTTTGCTACTGTTATAAGTCGTCATGTAAATATCTGTGTTTTCTGATGATCTTAGACTCTACAGCAGCGGTTCTCAACTTGTGGGTCGCGACCCACAGGTTGATAACTGCTAGCAGGGTCACCTAAGACCCTTGGAAAACAGATATTTACATGATGATTCATTAACAGTAGCAAAATGACAGTTATGAAGTAGCCACGAAAATAATTTTAAGATTGAGGGTCACCGCAACATGAGGAGCTGTATTAAATGGTCACAGCATTGCCGAAACCGGTTTGGCTCAATGGATAGAGCATCGGCCTGCGGACTGAAAGGTCCCAGGTTCGATTCTGGTCAAGGGCATGTATCCTGGTTGCGGGCACATCACCAGTGTGGGGAGGGCAGGAGGCAGCTGATTGATGTCTCTCTCTCATCGATGTTTCTGACTTTCTATCCCTCTCCCTTCCTCTCTGTGAAAAATCAATAAAATATATTTAAAATATAAATAAAAAAGGTTGAGAACCACTGCTTGGTAGTAAAGCCGGTGGAGGTGATGAAACTCCTGCGTGTGTTTTCTAAAACCCGGTATCTTTTCTTCTCTCTCAGCAAAATCTGAGCATCGTTATCCCCTCCTTGGATCGCTTACACCCCTCAACGGCTCCTTTTAAAAAAAAAGTAATGTGAATAAAAATATCCGCACTGGCTGCCCTTCACATTTCACCACGGGGTCTGATCCCGGGGCACGCAAGACCTCACTTTGTAAGCGAACCCCAGGAAGAGGGACAGAAAGCAACGCCCAGGTAGAGCGAGCAGAAACCTGGGCAGCCGCGTGGCGCGAATAAATGGAAAACTTGTCGCTCGGAAAGATCTAATCATCCGCGGAGGAAACCTTTCCACGTACTGTCATCCGTTACCCCAAAATATAATTAGCAGTCTCAGCCACCTGCCCAACTGTTCCAACTCAGGGGGCGGGCGCTGAATTCCGGCCTGCATTCGGGGTCACAGCGTAATCAGAGCCTGGAAGGCTGACACAGGCGGTTAATCTGCCTGCGGGGAAGGGAAGGTAAGAGGGTCTGCAGGCTCAGAGGCAGGACATGTAGATATTTTCTTAAAGCAGCTAACACAGAAGCACACAGGAGGGTCCCGTAGCTTCTCTCTCCTTTGGCTCCGCTGTCAAACACACTCAGTTTACTGGTAAAGAACGCTTTTGTAACTGTCCGCACCGTGCTCTCTGCCACATGCAGATGCACACAGGAGAGGGAGGACGAAGAGATCAATAGGAATAACGATGGATCATGTATCACTTGCCTCCCAGTTAACATTGCACTGTTTGGTTTTGGTTTTTAAGATATAGTTAAGGTAGCAGCGTTGTAGTATGATTTTTATGTCTACTCACCCCTCAGCTACAGAACCTAAGAGCAAAGGAATTGTTTCTCTCCACAAATCTCTCTCTCTCTTTCTCTCTCTCTCTCTCTCTCTCTCTCTCTCTCTCTCTCTCTCTCTTTTAAATATATTTTATTGATTTTTTTTACAGAGAGGAAGGGAGAGGGATAGAAAGTCAGAAACATCGATGAGAGAGAGGAGAGAGACATCGATCAGCCACCTCCTGCACACCCCACACTGGAGATGTGCCCGCAACCAAGGTACATGCCCTTGACTGGAATCGAACCTGGGACCTTTCAGTCCACAGGCCAATGCTCTATCCACTGAGCCAAACTGGTTTTGGCTCTCCACAAATCTCTTTAACTCCCCAAATTGGTTTTTCCGTGCCATGCCTTCGCACACTTCTCTATCCTCCCTTATAACAAATCTCCCACAGCTCCACCAACTCCGAGTGCACCTGTCACCTGGGGAGCCTGCCCTCAACCACTCCCAGCTCCCGGCCATGCTCTGATGGGTGAAATCACAGACTCAGGGTATATACTATGTTCAGTGTTCTCTCAGACTCCCACACTGCTAGCCTATGGACTCAAACCCTTGGCTTATCAGTCCTTATTTGTATTGCTGTGCAGATTGCTTTCTATTTCTAGGACATTACCTTTATATTTTTTTATATTTGAAGAGTCAAGAATTTAGTAAGGTAATTAGTGTCAGATTTTGAGCAAAAGCAACACTACAATCTGGAATGGGAACAAAGAGAGAATACAAGAATGTTCACAGAAGCACTATTCCTAACAGCCAACAAATAAAGGAAGGACGGTCCATCCATATATATAAAACCCTAATATGCAACTAAACATAACGGGAACAACTGAACAAACTTTTGCTATGATGTGCGATGGCCACCAGGGGGTGCATGTGGAACATGGCGGGTGTCAGCAGCAGGTAGCAGAGTGCAGAACATGGTGGGAGATGGCTGCAGTGGGATGATAGAGCAGGTGAACTGGGGCGCCAGACCAAGGTGGGGCACAGGCCGCTGTCATGGGGTGAGCCTCTGGTGGTTACAGAAAATTCTTTGCCCCTTGGTGCTTCTCCACCTCCCCCTGCTCCTGAGGGGCGATCAGGGCCAGCAGCTGCCTCTTGCACCCACTGCTGGTGATGGTCCCGGTCACACCCACTGCCAGTACCAGAGCCACTGCTTGCACCACTGCCAGCACTGGCCGCACTTGTACCCAGTGCTGTTACTTGCCCAACCTCTCCACACTGTCAGAGCATGGGAGCGGCGATGGTGAGAGCAGGGCTGCCAGAGACAGAGGACTGGGGGTCAAGGGTGGGGGTGGCTGGGCAGGGAAAAAAGGTTCAGATTCAAATTTTAAGAAAACAAATCAGCCGTCTCATGCATATAAACAAAGCAAATCATATTTTCAAGTTTCAAACTCAGACATTGTCAACTGCTGCAAGAAAGCATTATCAGGCCCTAAATATCAATAATGGTGAGGTTCAAAAGCCTCGAGGAGCCGAAACTGGTATGGCTTAGAGGATAGAGCATGGGCCTGCAGACTAAAGGGTCCCAGGTTCAATTCTGGTCAAAGGTATGCACCTTGGTTGCGGGCACGTCCCCAGTAGAGATCGTGCTGGAGGTGGCTGATCGATATTTCTCTCATCGATGTTTCTAACTCTCTCTCTCTCTCCCTTCCTCTCTGTAAAAAATCAATAAAATATATTAAAAAAAAAAAAAACCTCAAGGAACTTTCATCAGACATTTGTAGAAGCGAGGAGTTAACAGGAAATCAAGCACTGCAGGATCCACCAATCGTCTCCCATATTAGCTTTTAAATTAAAATTAATTATAAAACATGAAATTAAAGATTAGTTTCTTAGTCACGAGTCACATTTTGAGTGTCCAATAGCCACATCGGGCCAGTGGCTACTAGATGAGACAGTGAGGATTTAGACTATGTCTTTGCTTAAATAACACAATTAACTCTGTGGAATAACATCTTATTTGTTCTAAAATCTCTCATTTCAAACTTCCAGAAGAAATTCTGTTATCTAGTATTCTATGATTAGGCAATTTTCCCCTCTTTATGAATTCTTTCAAAGTTTTTGATTATATCAGTTCTGAATGTTAACATTTCCTAAATATAAATCCTCCACGCTTTTAAAGTCAATTTCCTTTGGAAATCACATAATACCCCCAATCAAGTGAGTTACTATCTCTGAACCTTCTCCAGCTTTTTTTGGATATTGCATTTGTGTCAGTGATCAAGCCTGAAAATAATGTTCTAAATGTGGCCCAACATTTCCTCAATATAAAGGTGTGCTTTATAATCTAAAATTGTCAATATCTAAAGAAAGGATTTATTTTTCCTCAAATAGACCGCATTTGTGAATGTTCTCACAGAGCAAGAAGCTTTAAAGGAGAATTGGACATATTAGTATTAACGAGGATGTTTATATAGGTGATTCCTTTTTTTTGCCCAAAACGTGTGCACTACACTAAAACAAGAAAACTTTAATTTTTTAAAAAATATATATTTTACTGATTTTTTACAGACAGGAATAGAGTATTAGAAACATCGATGAGAGAGAGACATGGATCAGCCGCCTCCTGCACGCCCCCCACTGGGGATGTGCCCACAACCAAAGGAATCAAACCTGGGATCCTTCAGCCCGCAGGCCAATGCTCTATCCTCTGAGCCAAACTGGTTTTGGCTGAAAACTTCAAATTTAACACACTACTGGTAGGTGAGGCAATGTCCCAAGAAGAAGAAAAAAAATGTAACAAAAAAATCAGTTACCCTTCTTCTCTAAATTAAGGGGGGCACTTAAAAAAAATATTGCCCCTGCCAAAACTGGTTTGGCTCAGTGGATAGGGCATCAGCCTGTGGACTGAAGGGTCCTAGGCTCGATTCCGGTCAAGAGCATGTACCTTGGTTTCGGGCGCATCCCCAGTAAGGAGTGTGCAGGAGGCAGCTGATTGATGTCTCTCTTTCATTGACGTTTCTAACTCTCTATCCCTCTCTTTTCCTCTCTGTAAAAAATAAATAAAATATTTTAAAAAATACTGCCCCCATAGGTTAGAATGAAATAAGTAATTAGTTTTTGAATAGCAAAGGCAGACTGAAAACAATGCTTTGATACCAAAGGAAGCTCAGGGCAGAGTTTAATCCACACGAGAGGGTCAGGGTCTATCAAAGGACAACTTACTGGACAAAAGGCAAACTAGCTGGGCCAGGCGCACTGCTGTGCCTGGGCTGGGAACACAGGACAGGTAACACTTCCCAATGCCATTCGCTCAATTTACGGTTTGGCACTTGATGGATTATGTGCTGAATCCAGCGAGAGAAACCACTGCAAGGTGTTTTTGGTTTGGTTTTGTTTTTTCATCGGAAGGCCTGACTACCTCTCATTTGTTTGGGTCACTATCCTATTCAATCTTTTATCTATGATTCACACATTAAGAATGCAAAAACTGCCAAAACTGAAGAGGTCCCAGGTTCGATTGAGGTCAAGGGCACGTACCTTGGTTGCAGGCACATCCCCAGTTGGGGGCGTGCAGGAGGCAGCTGATTGATGTCTCTCTCTCTCATCGATGTTTCTAACTCTATTCCTCTCCCTTCCTCTGTGTAAAAAAAAAATCAATACAATATATTTTTTTAAAAAAAAGAAGAATGCAAACGCTTCCTATGTTCATGGCCAAGAGCGTTTTCCCACCAGCCTGCAGGGCAATCATTCCTGTACACATATACGCATATACTTACAAGCATCGCATTCATATATTTGACTCTGAGAATTTCCAAATGATTAGAAAAATAACATATCATTGCTCTTCACCAAAATGATGCCTTTGACAAAAATTCATTAGTTCAACCTGATTGGCTCACTGTGATAACGGTAATTAGAGGGAGCTACGGAAAGCCCAGTGGAGTAAGTCTCCGAGGGAAGGTATGTGACTCCTATTGGGCTCGCAAGGATTAGCATCTTATCTCGCGGTAACAACCAGCCGCGGTGTTATTAGTTTTTTTTAACTGGTTGGTGTCTGGTTTGCATGTTGCAATATATTATCTTTGAATTGATTCCAGAGCTCTCCTTTGGAATTCTTTATTTAGCCACTTCCTTCTCGTTAGAACACAATCCATCACCAATTTGAACTTCAAATGCAATTATTCAAAATATCAATGATATGCCAATAACCACTGTCACTTTAAATTCTCCACAAACTTTATTATTCATAATCATTTTCCAAAAATTTCCTAAAATGAATGAATAATGATATGGATGTCCAGCACTGAGAATAGATATAATAAAGTGGCAATATAACATCCAGTAATCAGAGTTTCATTAATAGCAATGCTGAGTAATCTATACCTTGGTAAGAAATACCTGTTTCTTTCAGGGGTGGGGAAGAGTAGGAATTTATAGACTTAATTTTTTTTTAAAAAAATCACATAACATTAATCATACTGACTGATACTAAAGTATTATAGACAAACATGTTTGGCTTAATAATTTTTAATATCATAAAAGAGATTGATTCATCTGTCCTGAGAACATACAGCCAGAATCCACTACAAAGGTGATGATCACATTACAAACTGACCATTTGGTATGGGTTGTATGACTACCTCATATTTATTACTATATTCCACAGGGTTAAACCCTATTATAATATGAATCATGTTCATATGGCTTGGTATCTTCCAGAGGTCAACCTCAAACAGTTTTTAAAAAATCTAAAAGATTATAAATCTTACGCATTAAACAAAGGCTTTTATAGTGAATCATGGACATTAAAAGGGTATTCCATTATAGCACAATATTTCCAAATTTTAGCTTTGTTAATTAATCCTAAAAATGTGTTGCCTAGTCTAGAATTACATAACATAATTCATCCACCAAATTACACAGAAAATCACAATATTATCTGCAAAACAAAGGGGAAAACAAATATCACTCTAATACCTTCCCTATGGGAATTTGGTATTGCATAGGCAATAAGGAACGATAGTGCTGTAATCACATGAATAATTTTTCACTTTCTAAAAACCCTGGCAGGCCGCTCTGTTGACATAGCAATGGAAATGTGTTTCCTCACCACCAAAAGAAATATTTCAAGAAAATTGACAGGTTTTTATAAATTACCTTTTTAGTACAACTGGTAAGCATTAACAAGTATTTCAAAAATATCAAAACTGTTTCAGGATTTCTTTGGGACAAAAACCATGACATTTTGGCAGCATTAGATGTGCCAAGATGGATGGTCATC
This sequence comes from Lasiurus borealis, assembly GCA_004026805.1. NCBI lineage: Eukaryota > Metazoa > Chordata > Mammalia > Chiroptera > Vespertilionidae > Lasiurus > Lasiurus borealis. The sequence goes on along the minus strand of PVJN01001233.1, from coordinate 141,428 downwards.
ATTCCAATTTCTATTTCATTTTTTTAAGATTTGAATTTTGAAAAGTAAATCCCTCCCTTGACAACTCATATGTTTGTAAGATAGACAAAATAGGTGTTTTCTTATATCTTCGTCTTTCAGGTCAGATTCAATTCAATGATAGATTAGGATAGAGAAAAAGGCAAATGCTACCAACTTTTGCATTTTTTTAGTCATTATATCAGCTTTTCTTTTTAATCCCTCCAGAAATTAGAAAGTGATTAAGTAATCTAATTTTTTCCTAACATTCTATGCATAAAACTTCCTTCAGGTACATTGGTGAAGATTTACTCTTTTCTTTAAATGCATAGTTTCTTCTAAAAATGTCTTGCCGAAACCGGTTTTGCTCAGTGGTTAGAGCGTCGGTCTTCAGACTGAAAGGTCCCAGGTTCAATTCTGGTAGGGAGCATGTACCTTGGTTGCAGGCACATCCCCATTGGGGGGGTGTACAAAAGGCAGCTGATTGATGTCTCTCTCTCATCAATGTTTCTAACTCTCTATCCCTCTCCCTTCCTCTCTGTAAAAAATCAATAAAATATATTTAAAAAAAAAAAGAAGGAGAAGTGTAACGCCTCCAACTTCCTTCTTCTTTCTCAAGGTTGCTTTGCTATTCAGGTCATAGAAATTTTAGGACTGATTGTTCCGTTTCCATAAAAAAAAGCCACTGGAATTTTGATAGTGACTTCATTGAATCCGTGGCTAGCTCAGGGCAATATGGATGTTTTTATAATATTAGGGCATGCATTTTTATTATTTTTTAATGTTTTTTTTAATTCATTTTGAGAGAGAGAGGAAAGGAGAGGAAAAGAGAGAAAGAAACATCAATATGAGAGAAAAACAATTATTGTCTGCCTCCCTCACATGCCCCAACCGGGAATCTAAGCTGCAACCTGGGTATGTGCCCTGAGTGGGAATCAAACAGTGACCTTCGGTGCATGGGAAAATGCTCAACCAACTGAGTCCCACCAGCCAGGGTGGGCATACATGTTTAGAGCAGCAACATAACACACCTCTAAGAAGGGTGACTCAGTTCCAACTTGCTAACACATGTGCAACGCCATGAACTTACACTCTCAACAGTGTTCTAGTTTAGATGATGGATTACACAGTCACTCAACTTCTAATTTCTATTATTTTCACTGCCTTACAAATGGGATATTTCACTTTGGTATAAAATAGGCACAGATTTTTTAAAATATATATATATTATTAATTTTTTACAGAGAGGAAGGGAGAGGGATAGAGAGTTAGAAACATCGATGAGAGAGAAACATTGATCAGCTGCCTCCCGCACGCCCCCTACTGGGGATGTGCCCGAAACCAAGGTACATGCCCTTGACCTGAATTGAAACCGGGACCCTTCAGTCTGCAGGCCGATGCTCTATCCACTGAGCCAAACTGGTTTTGGCTAGGCACAGATTTTTATGTGTATTTTTAAAAATATATTTTTCTTTATTAATTTCAGAGAGAAAGGGAGAAAGAGAGAGAGATAGAAACATCAATGATGAGAGAGAATCACTGATCGGCTGCCTCCTGCACGCCTCTCACTGGGAATCAAGCCCGCAACCCAGTTTTTGGCCAGAATCAAACCTGGGACCCTACAGTCTGCAGGCTGACGCTCTATCCACTAAGCCAAGCCAGCTAGGGCTATATGTATTTTTTAATAACAGGTAAAATAAAATAATAAAAGACATTTCTCCCCAGTTTGATTTGGCTCTTCAGCCCCTTCAGGTAAAACCGACCCCTTTAAGAAGCAAAACAGCTAAACACATTAGTTTATTTTCCTGAATCAAAATCTCGAACGGCAAGCACATGAGAAATATATGACAAAGGCAAACATTTGGCAGTACAGCAGCAACTAAAGAATGCAAATAGGAGGAACTGCAAAAACATTGTTTGGGCATATTTGGAAATTCTCCCAGAGTGTCACTGAATTCACTTCCCCTTCCGATTTGGAATGCCAAATATACATACAGCATCAACTCCCTCCTTGGGGCTTTTAGAATATCCCGGAAGAATTATGGAGGCTCCTGACTTGTGCTGTGTAGGCAGAAACACAGACTTTGCATGTGACAGGGCCATAAAGCAAGTATTTGTCAGCCTCCAAATTGGAGCCAACAATGAATTGCCTATTTGCAACCCTGCTCTTACCACAGGCCTGATGCAAACATCCTTTACTCCTGGATAACGGATGGAGGGGCCAGTTCGGGAAGTGCAGTGGCCCGGCGTATTTTCTCATAAAACCCTCCTCTCAGACAAGGGTATCTCCCACCTCCACTCCTGAAAGCCTCCATCCTCGCAAAATTACAAATTCTTAAAATAGTACTTGCAATCAAGGGGATTTCAGGGTACCTAGCTCCATGGGAAAGGTTGGTAGAGATGGACACCCAGACTACAGAAATAAAATTAGTTAAGATGTTCTTATGTATATCTCATGTTTTTGCTTTTGTTTTAAATATATTTTATTGATTTTTTACAGAGAGGAATGAGAGGGATAGAGAGTTAGAAACATTGATGAGAGAGAGACATCAATCGGCTGCCTCCTACATGCCCCCCACTGCGGATGTGCCTGCAACCAAGGTACACGCCCTTGACCAGAATCGAACCCGGGACCCCTCAGTCCGCAGATCGATGCTCTGTCCACTGAGCCAAACTGGCTTCGGCTATCTCATGGTTTTTGAAATGTATTCAATATTCTTGTTCCTAAAGAGGCAAATGAAACATGTTCTCCTTTGTTTTCTCTGATATTCCTCTTCTAAGATTACAGTTTCTTTAATTCTAAGCTGCTAAAACAGAAAGTCATAGAACCAAGTTTTTCCCTGAAGTGTCTATAAAGCAAACCATTGCTCAACATGCAGTATAAAAATCAAGTCCCCGATCTTCTAAACATTATGTGCAAATGCGGAGCCGTGAGTCAGTATCTCAGGACTTCCCCCACTAAGAACTTTTATTGAGCCATTCACTCTACTCCAAGCATCAGTAGATGCTCAGGTAACTTTTAAGGCATTTGGAAGACATCATTCACCTCTTTTAAAATATATATATATATATATATATATATATATATATATATATATATTATTGATTTTTTTTACAGAGGGGAAGGAAGAGGGATAGAGAGCCAGAAACATCGATGAGAGAGAAACATCGATCAGCTGCCTCCTGCATGCCTCCTCCTGGGGATGTGCCTGCAACCAAGGTACATGTCCTTGACGGGAATCAAACCCAGGACCCTTCAGTCCACAGGCTGACCCTCTATCCACTGAGCCAAACTGGTTTCGGCATCATTCACCTCTTTGATTTTAATGACTTAATCCAGATAATCAAGTTAACCTAGACAGTCCTAAGACAAAGAAGAACAGTACTGTACACAAATCAGTAGATGAATGTTGATTAGTCTGTTGTGCATCATATGCGCTAGATTAAAGAAAGTATAACATTACCTTAAGCAACAACTCATTAGGAGAGATGTCCACCCAGACATGTGAGAGCAACAAATTATAAAGAAGAGACAAGGGGGCCTCAAACATGTTAGGCCTGGGTGTACATGCGACTCCTCCTTTCTCCGGAGAGACCCGAGCTACTTCCGCTCTCTGTGACTCAGTTTCCCAGCTGCAATTCTCCACAATCCTCCTCACCCCCATTCTTGATGATTACATCTGCGCCCCCTCGCCCCAGTGACAGTTCAGAAGACTGAAATGCGACTGGATCGCGGCGCTCTTTTTTCACATTACCTCCTGTGGCATCAACTTCTCCGTAAGTGAGACAACAAAAAGGCATTCAGGTCTGTGTGATGCATGCAAATGAGTGCGCTTCGGGGTCCCTGCTTGAAGGGAGGAAGAGAAAGCAGGTGTATTTGGGGAGCGCGGTAAATTGATTCTGGCATATCATTTGTTTCACAATTTACTAGACTCCGATTCGTTGCCAGATGCCCGCTCCATCTTTAATAAAAGGGTCCTGCCTGCGAGTCTGTGGGAATAAGCATGCTGCTGCTTAGCATGTCAGCAATAAGAGTAATCCAGGCACTCGGCTGAACAGGAACCAATGAATGCGATCTCTAATACGAAATTAGCAATGCGCGAAGATTCCCAATAAAGGTGCTCTCAGAGCTGCCTTCTTTTTGCTCCTTTCTTCCAATGTGACAGGTATTTGGTCGCGTCTGTGACATATGAGAATCGGTGGCCATTAGCTTATTTGTAAAGCCCCACTTTAACAATTGGAAATAATGATAACCGTCACAAATTGGTGACCATCTACGATAGGCATGCGTCATTTGCTTTAAGGACTTTGGAGACATTGCTTAATGCTTTCAATTTTTTCTTTAAAATATATTTTATTGATTTTTTTACAGAAAGGAAGGGAGAGGGATAGAAAGTCAGAAACATCAATGAGAGAAATCGACCAGCCGCCTACTGTATGCCCCCTACTGGAGAAGTGCCCGCAAGCAAGGTACATGCCCCTGAGCGGAATCAAACCTGGGACCTTTTAGTCCGCAGGCCGATGCTCTATCCACTGAGCCAAACGGGTCTCAGCTGCTTTCAATTTTTTAGGAAGATACATAGTTTATCCCCATCTTGCAGGTGAGAAAACTGAGGATGCAAAGGCTAAGGTGCTGGAACATGCCGGCAATCGAACAGTACCTGAATGAGGGGGTGAGGATCAGAAAAGACAGACGAGAAAAGATGGGGTTGGGAGGTCTGAGACTTGAGTCTGCAGCCCCAGGTTTATTCCCAGTATATTATTTAAGCACAAGCAGAGGAGGGAGTGACACGAATCAGGTATTTGCGAACACAGTCACTGACCTTCTGAGTAATCAAGACCTTGCAAGATCTTGCACACAGGCATCACCATTTTTCCAGCCAAGCTGTTTAGTTATGTCTAAAGTCTGCATTCACATCTTTGTTTATTAAACTGAAGGTGAGAAAGCAGAGAGTGATGTCTAGAATCTGCATTCAGAATTCTGTTTATTAAACTGAAGGTGAGAAAGCAGAGAGCTATGTCCAGAGCCTGCATTCAGGTCTCTAGAACCCCCATATGCCCGGGGCAGCCCCCCACACTAGGGCACTTATACAAGATGACAGGGAAGAATTCAACCTTCTCTCCTGACTGCTGGATGAAACAGAAATAAGTTTTCCATCATTTCACTAGCGCTCTGGTACGAAAGCAATGCTATTCAGGTTCATGTATCATCGTTTTAAATGACACAAGTGAATTTTTGATAGAAAATGATTTTCATCTGAAGTTTTCTTTCTGGCATGGAGCAGACACGGCGGGGAGATTTATGCAAGGAACGGGACTGGAGGCTAAAGAGGCACAGTTATTAGCACAAAATAATTTCACAAAAATGGAAGCTTGCTTGGCATTGCCTGCAACAAGTATTATAATGCTTCTAATTATTTTTCCTTTTTTATTTCTTCTACACTGGGTACTACAAGACTGCCTGCTTCCCCGCATGATGAATCTGGAATGAATGAAATATCAAAGAGGTGAATTCCTCGCCAGGAGGCCATTCCTTCTGGTTGCTAATACACGGCTTCTCCTCAAAGCACTTTCGCTCTGCGTCTCGCCACTTGCCATTCATGAAATCTTTGCATGCGTCCTTCCACCCCTGGCTGGAGGCCAAGCTGTTGGTAGGCATTTCTCAAGAATTCACCTCCAGCCGAGTTTGGCTCAATAGATAGAGCGTCGGCCTGCGGACTGAAAGGTCCCAGGTTCGATTCCTGTCAAGGGCATGTAACTTGCTTGCAGGCACATCTCCAGTGTGGGGCGTGCAGGAGGTGTCTGATCGATGTCTCTCCCTCATCGATGTTTCTGACTTTCTATTTCTCTCTCTTCCTCTCTGTAGGAAATCAATTAAAAAAAAAAAAGAACTTGCCTCCAGGAGGAAGTGCAGGGTCTAGCCACTTTGTGGTGGACATGTGTCACATGTCCAGAGCCCTTGTGCCCTGTCACCTGCATTTCTCCTCGGTGTGAGCTGAAAACCTGGTGACAATTATTTCCATAAGAGCATTGCATGCCTACAGTCAAAGAGCATCAGGGACCCGAACGCCAGTGCAACTTAACTTACTGAGGCAATAAGAGGGTAGAAGCAGGGAAGAGTGTTAATTCACGTCAATTCCCTCTAACAGCCAGAGCAGTAGATACAGGGTTTACGCCTAAGTCATTCACTCTTCCCTCGGGATTTCAGTCATAACCTTGGCATAGACAACCCTTGAGGATGATTTAGGGGGGCTCTCCAGGAGTCCCCATCTGCTGGCACCACGAGCCACTAATGCAAACGTTTCCAAAGCAAGTGGGAGAAGCTGTGTCTCGGGAGTCATTATAGAGAGACAGGGTGAAACACGAGGAAATCTTCAGCAGGGAACCATACAGAACGGTGCCCTCGAGAATCAACTCAGTGTGACCGATATTTCAGATTGACAGCCGACAACGTTGCACCATTAATAGTAACTGAAATGCACTGCAAGGTCTTCGTTAAGGGAGGACCCTGTGTTCATGATGGCTGCCAACAGGCCCCTGGTGAGGAGAGAGGTGCAGAAAGGAGAAAGAACACGCCATCCAGAGACCGGGGAATGGAGTAGCTGGTCTTTCTATGGCACCAGAAAAGTAGGTGAAACAGTGAAGGTTACACACTGTAGGCCTTCACTGGAGCCCATGGGCCAGATGCTACAAAGCATTGGCTCTTCAAAATGAGCCTCACCGAAACCGGTTTGGCTCAGTGGATAGAGCGTTGGCCTGCGGACTGAGAGGTCCCAGGTTCGATTCTGGTCAAGGGCATGTACCTTGGTTGTGGGCACATCCCCAGTAGGGGGCATGCAGGAGGCAGCTGATAGATGTCTCTCTCTCATCGATGTTTCTGACTCTCTAAAAATAATCAATAAAATATATTTTTAAAAAATGAGCCTCTAATGATGAGTCTCTGATCCCTCCAGAGGGAAGACAGATGCACCTTCACACCTCTTCCCCGAGGTGGAGATGGGGAAATAGATACAGAATGCTCAGAACCTGAAGTCGCTTTCATGACCTCCCCCAGGCTGTGCCATTTCTAGTTGGCAATCTTTTTCTTTTCTTTTTTTTTAAATATTTTATTGACTTTTCACAGAGAGGAAGGGAGAGGGATAGAAAGTCAGAAACATCTATGAGAGAGACATTGATCAGCTGCCTCCTGCACGGCCCCACACTGGAGGTGTGCCCGCAAACAAGATACATGCCCTTGACCGGAATCAAACCCGGGACCTTTCAGTCCACAGGCCAACGCTCTATCCACTGAGCCAAACCTGTCTCGGCTCTAGTTGGTAATCTTTAACCAGTCAGCTCAACCCAGTAATTGTAACTTGTTTGGGATCCAGAGCCTTAGTCAGCATTTTCTGCTTCAAGGAGCTTACACTGTAGTTGAAGGGACGGGATATGTGATCATAAATGTATGAGCCTTCGTTTCAGTACCAAAGTCTCAGTTAACAAGAATGAGAGGGCTTCGCGGAGGGTGGAGATTATTGTGGGTGGCACGATGAGGAAAAAATGATAGCGAAAACTATGTTGGCACTTCCGTGGAGTAAATAGTGTCCCCCCAAATCCGCATCTTCAAGCAGTATTCCCTAATGTGGCTGCATTTAGACATAAGGCCTTGTGGATGTAATTAAGGCTAAATGGAGTAATCCTGATCTCATAGGATTCATGTTTTTGTAAGAAAAGACACCTTAGTGGGGGAAGAGTAGAAGAGGGAAAAGTGGGGGCAGTTAAGTGGTGATGAGAAGAGACTTGACTTAGGGGGGTGAGTGCACCATGCAGTATGTAGATGATGTGTGGTTGAATTGAACACTTGAAACCTGTATGGTTTCATTGACCAGGGTCGCCCAATAGATTTTTTAAAAAAATATGTTTTGCTGATTTTTTACAGAGAGGAAGGGAGAGAAAGAGAGAGTTAGAAACATTGATGAGAGAGAAACATCGATCAGCTGCCTCCTGCACAACCCCTACTGGTCATGTGCCCTTGACCAGAATCTAACCTGGGAGACTTGAGTCTGCAGGCCGACGCTTCTATCCACTGAGACAAACCAGTTAGGGCCCAGTAGATTAATAATAATAATAATAATAATAATAATAATAATAAGGCACCAGAGCTCACCCTCTCCCTCCCTCTCAGCTCCCCATTCCTCTGCCCTGCCCTCTTTCCCTCTCTCTCCACTATGTGAAGACAGTGAGAATGTTGCCCTGGCTACAAGCGGGGAGGGCGCTCTCACCAGAAACCAGTTCTGTGGCACCTCCATTGGGAGGTCCAGCCCCCAGAACTGTGGACAAGTAAGCTTCTGCCGTATGAGCCTTTGTGCAGAGAATCTTGATGTGTCAGCCCAATAAGCTAAGAGAGGGACCGAGGCCCGATACATCCCTCAGGGAGGAAAGCAAGGGTGTGACCTAGCTCAGGGGCCGGCACACTGGGTCCAATCTGTCACCTATTCTTTTATTTTATTTTATTTTATTGATTTTCCACAGAGAGGAAGGGAGAGGGATAGAAAGTCAGAAACATCGATGAGAGAGAGACATCAATCAGCCGCCTCCTGCACGCCCTCCACTGGGGATGTGCCCACAACCAAGGTACATGCCCTTGATCGGAATCGAACCTGCGACCTTTCAGTCCTCAGTCCAATGCTCTATCCACCGAGCCAAACCAGTTTCGGCCTGCCACCTCTTCTTGCATGGCCTGTGAGCTAAGAATGGTTTACACAGTGAAATGGTTGGAAAAGAAGCAAAAGGAGAATAACACTTTGTGACGTGTGAAAATGAGATAAAATCAGAATGTCAGCGCCCATGAGTAACTCCGTAACGGAGCACGGCCACATGCGTTCTCTGGGTGCTGTCCAGGGCTCCTTCCAAGCTCTCACAGGAGCGCTGAGGAATTGCTACAGACCGGGTGGCCCCAAAGAAACCATTTCCTCTCCGGCCCTTGAGAGGAAGATGGCAAGCCTGGGTCTAGGTTCCTCTTGCACTTGAATTTGCACGTGGATGTCCTGGGGCCCTGGTCACAGAGCGGATGCGCAGTCCACTCTCTGGGATGGGGCAGGAGGGGCTGCACTTCCCAGGAGCTCCTGCAGGTGGCGCTGTTACTGGACCTGGGCCACCACATGACTAGGAAGGTTCAGACCATTTTATTAAAGATTCTGCTTTGCATTCAGAGGAGGGGTTCTCCACCTTCCTAACGCCGCGGCCCTTGAATACAGCTCCTCATGTTGTGGTGACCCCAACCATAACATTATTCTCATTGCTACTCCATAACTGTCATTTTGCTACTGTTATGAGTCGTAATGTACATATCTGTGTTTTCTGATGGTCTTAGGCTCTACAGCAGCGGTTCTCCACCTGTGGGTCGCTAATCCCTCCATGAGGATTATGGTTCGAGACCCACAGGTTGAGAACCACTAGCAGGGTCGCCTAAGACCATCGGAAAACAGAGATATTTACATTATGATTAATTAACAGTAGCAAATTGACAGTTATGAAGTATCAAGGAGAATAATGTTATGGTTGGGGGTCATCACAACATGAGGAGCTGTATTAAAGTTCCTTCTACAATGTACAAAGCAGTCCTAACAGAGGATGGGTAGGACAAGGACAGAAAGGGAACCTCTGGCTTATGTGTTGGCAACTGAAAGCCACTGAAAAGGAGGCAAACTAAGTCACAACTGAAAGTTAGACCAGCGGGGCTCAGTGGTTGAGCATGAATATATGAATCAGGAGGTCACGGTTCGATTTCCAATCAGGGCACATGCCCGGGTTGCAGGCTTGATCCCCAATGGGGGAGCCTGAAGGAGGCAGCCAACCAGTGATTCTCTCTCATCATTGATGATTCTCTCTCTCTTTCCCTCTCCTTTCCTCTCTGAAATCAATATGTATGTATGTGTGTGTGTGTGTGTGTGTACATATATATATATACATATATGTGTGTGTATTATATATATTTTTTAAACTGAAAGTTAGTAACTTATTTTAAAGTAAAGATTCATTTTTTTCTATTAATATTGTCCCTTTGATAATTATGTTTCATTATATGTAAAATGGCTTGTTTCCTTTATATGTTCTACCCAAATACCTTTTCTGAAGATGCAAAAATAAAGGCAATTCTTTATAGTGTGAACCAGCATAATTCTTTTTTAACAAAAGCTTTCAGGGCCGAACATCTAAAAGTGAATATTGAGATTTAAACTGATGAGAAACATATTGGACATCGCCTGTCACGGCCCCACAGGCCACAGAATAAATGGCGAGGTAACAGCCGCCTCAGCTCATTGACATGCAGGCCGTATCCACCGGGACTTTATATGCGTGTCCTCCCGCCACTGTCTGCTCGGCAGAAGTCACCCGCTCAGATATACAGAGCAGGCAGCATGGGGTGCAAATACCACCACCCAGAGGCGGCTGACCCCCAAGCTCCTGGCGCCCCAGCTTGTGAACCACACAGGTGCACGTGGTTGGGTGAAAATTCACCAGGCAGAGGCCCCGCCTGCCATGTCCAGCACAAAGTGAAACCTGGCATTTTGAGGATTTGGGGCTCACACCTTTCAAACGTCTTAGCATATCGTGCCTCTTCTGCCCCCCTGTAAGGCTAGCTATGCTAGTTTGAAAAGGTAGATAGGCCGAGACCGGTTTGGCTCAGTGGATAGAGCGTCAGCCTGCAGACTGAAAGGTCCCAGGTTTGATTCCGGTCGGGGGCATGTACTTTGGTTGCGGGCACATCCCCAGAGAGGGCATGCAGGAGGCGGCTGATCGATGTCTCTCTCCCATCAATGTTTCTGACTTTCTATCCCCCTCCCTTCCTCTCTATAAAAAATCAATAAAATATATGTATATATTTTTTAAAAAGGTAGATAGGGAAAAACATACTGCATAGTTCCACATTAGGCTGAGTATCACAGTATGAACAAAAATGAGCTTTACTTTTTGTGATGTTTGTTTATACATGTTTTATTGCCAATGGCAGCACCAGCTCTGGGTGTCATCCTGAAACAATTATATGGGACTTGTATGGACATCATTCATATTCTGTACTGAAAAGAGTGAGGTCTGAGGAATAGAACCAGGGGGTGCTTAGCGATTTCACCTGAAGTCAAAACGGAGATTGGGTTGTAATCAAGATGAGTAATAATATGGCTACCCCTTGCTTAATTCTTAGTATGTAGAAGGGTACATAGCATATTAAAGTGAGATAATATACAAAAGGATCTATCTGTCTATCTAGACATATATATGTACAGTGGTACCTCGAGAGACGAGTTTAATTCGTTCCGTAACCTTGAGGCGTGGGAAACTATGAGACACTGGGTCGTGTGCAGCCGGCCAGTCCAGCAATTACTCCTATCTCAACTGTTGCTCGTATTTCAAAGCAAAAAATCACTTGCTCGAAGGCTCGTATCTCAAAAATCTCATATGTTAGGGCACTCGTATCTCGAGGTACCACTGTATAGATATATTAAAAAAGAGAGAAATATGCTAATTAACCAGGACTCCGTAACGGGTTGACCGGACAGGAGGAGGTGGCGTGCACAGTGTTGGGGGTGGAGTGGCCAAGGCCTCTGCATTCCTGCACTGGGGGAGGGCCTGATCAGCCGCGGCCACAGCTGCTTCAAGGACCAGGGAGTGAGGCAGGGCTGGCGACTCAAGGGTAGGTGGCATCACCCAATTTCAAATCGTGCGCTGGGCTCCTAGTTTCTTATAATAAAAGCAAACAATGAATAAATATATTCTTCCTTCCTGATCCTTACAAACATAGGAAGCAGGTTTCTCTCTTCCCCTTTAACAGATGGGGAAACTGAGGTGGAGAGAGACCTGGTACTTTGGTCACAGGTGCACAGAGAGTAAGCGACTCAGCCAGGGTTGGAGTCCCTGCCGCCCGCTGACAATGTGTCCAGAAAAAAGCTTCACAAGCTTGCAGATGGCAAAGAAATGCTGTCAGCCTGCAAAGCCTTTCAAACTCCCCAATGGATGTGCAACACCCCTTCAGATGATTTATGTTGTAACATGGCATTGTTTTGGAATGTCTGCTTCTCTGGGCAATATGAAATACCCTGTAACCAACCTTGGACAAACTGGGAAAGATGGGAAAAATACAAACGAACGGAAAACTTGCTTCAAGGTAGCAGAATTTTGCTGAAGCAGTGAGAAAGAGAGGGATTGAGATTTCAGAAAGAGGAGAGTTTTATAAAAGTGAGCTCATGTTCTACAGAAGCCTTTGTGTGGGGCACCTGCAATTCTTGGTGCAGGGAAGGAACCTGAGAAGTCAGGGTTGCGGAAACCGGTGTGGCTCAGTGGATGGAGCATCAGACTGCGGACTGAAAGGTCCCAGGTTCGATTCCGGTCAAGGGCATGTACCTTGGTTGCAGGCACATCTCCAATGTGGGGCGTGCAGGAGGCGGCTGATCGATGTCTCTCTCTCATCCATGTTTCTAACTCTCGATCCCTCTCCCTTCCTCGCTGTAAAAAAACAATAAAATATATTAAAAAAGAAAAGAAGTCAGGGTGGCCGGAACAGAGGGCTATCGGTGGGGTCAGAGAAACCACAAAGAATTTTGGGGGCGTCTTACGGAGACAGAAACGGAGACGGGCTCAGTTCGAGTCCGACTGAGAAGAGGAACGGAAGGCTGAGACAATGTCAGTTTTCTCCTCAAGACGCAGGCCGGATTCCCAAGCTTTATGGGAGGATAAAGAGCTAGTGGCAAAGCTGCTGAGAAACAGACTAGAGTATTCTGATCACCCTTGGCTGATGAGGAGACAGGGATCAATGGGTGAGACCATCAGGGAAGGGATCCAGAGGATCACAACACGCTCTTTGTTGAAAGCCCCGAAGGACTGCCTCCGAGAAATCAAAGCAAGGAAGAGAAAATACAATTCAGTCCTGATTCAGCCTCTACTCCATCTTTCTAGCAGAGAAATGAGTAAGACCTCTGGGCAGGAAGATAACGGAATATAAACACACACACACACACACACACACACACACACACACACACACTCTTTAGCATTTAATTAAAAAGTGCCAGACATGACAAGATACAGGACAATATAACTAATTTTTTAAGAAGTTAATAGAAATAGGCCCACAGCGAACCAGATAATTTAATTCAAAATTGAAAAAAAAAATAAAGATATAACAGATGGAAAGAATGATTGTTTTCACTAGAGAATTGGACTACGTAAAGAGAATCCAATGAAAGTGCTGGAACTATAAAACATAACAACTAATAATAAGAACCCAATAAATGAGTTTATCAGCCAATTAGACACGGCATAAAACAAGTCTCATAAAATGGAGAAAGTCAATAGAAAAGCTCAGCATTTTTTTAAAGGGGAAAATACAGAAAAGTGAGTAAAACATGGTGGCGCTCTGTAAAATACATAGTAGACTGGGAACTAGAATACTATTGAGAGTGGAAAAAAAGAGATAAAAGCTGCAGCTGAAAACATACTGGGTAAGAATTTTCCCAATTGAAAGAACATTAACTTAATGGCTGGGTTGTAATTAGGAGGAATAATAATATCGCTAAAGAATCTCAGTGAAGCCGAGACCACTTTGGTTCAGTGGATAGAGCATCAGCCTGTGACTGAAAGGTCCCAGGTTCGATTCCGGCTGGGGGCATGTACCTTGCTTGCAGGCACATCTCCACCGTGGGGTGTGCAGGAGGCGGCTGATCGATGTCTCTCTCTCATCGATGTTTCTGACTTTCTATCCCTCTCCCTTCCTCTCTGTAAAAATCAATAAAATATATTAAAAAAAAAAGGAATCTCAGTCAACTTCAAGCAAGACAACATCAACACACACACACACACACACACACACACACACACACACTTAATTAAATTGCCAAAAGCTAACACCCAGAAAAACACAGTAAAAATAGAGAAAACAGACATTTCTCTAAAAGAAAAAAAAATAAATTTACTACTGGTTTCTCAACAGAAATAATAAAAGTAAAAAACAAAACAACAATAAAAAACTGCTAACCTAGAGTTCTATGCCACTCAAACATACACTTACTTACTATGTAAGTAAAAATAAAACAAACACATTTTCAGAATAACAATAAAACCAAATCTAAGTATTTGTCACTAGCAATCCTGCAACAACAAGAGAATTCTAAGTTGAAAGAGAGAAGGAAAAATCAGGTAGAAACAGAAAGGGTACATATGTGGGGAACTATATTCCAATGGGGATTACTATCTTAAGGACTTCAGAGTGTATTTAGAATTAAAATGCATGACAATAAACAGAGGAAACGGAGGGGCCAATGCCGTTAAACTATTCAAAGTTTCCACCATTATTGATAGCAATAATATGAATGATCATAAATCAAAGGCACCCATTGACATCTCCAGGGTATGCACTACATAGCAAGTAAATATATAACTAATAAGTTATTAGAGTGAAAAATTTAATAGCTCTGAAATGATGAATTGTACAAAAGCATCATAAAGACAAAGGGAAATATTGAAATCACCGAGACTAAGAGAAAAATAATAATAAGTAAATAGATAACAACCAAAATGGATGAATGCATTTAATACACCTAACCTAGCAAACAGGTACCTTAGCCTCGCGTACCTTAAAGGTGCTCAGAACCCTTACATTAGCCTATGGTTGTGCCAAAGCATCTCACTGCCGATGTCCAGCATCACAGGAGACTAATGTACCTCATATTGCTAGCCCAGAGAAGATCAAAATTCAAAAGTCCTAAAATAGTAAGTCCCAAGTCAGGGACCGTCTATACTGTGATTCTATATCTATCTCTAGTGATCACGGCATTTCTCTATTGCAGAGTTGTCTACTTCATATATTTTTCCAAATGCTCACTACACCTCAGGTTTCTCTATTGAGATCATCAATATGTTGTATTGCCAAATCTAGTCAACACCCATTTCCTAGTCAAACTTTCAGAGATATCTGTACCATCTTCCATGCCTTCATTTGTGCAAGACTTTCCTTCTTTCTTTGGTTTAAACATTACTGTTCTCCTCTGAGTTTCATGCTATGCCACCAGCTGTTGTGCCTTCTTATTTATTTATTTTTTAAAATATATTTTTATTGATTTTTTACAGAGAGGAAGGGAAAGGGATAGAGAGTTAGAAACATCCATGAGAGAGAGACATCGATCAGCTGCCTCCTGCACGCCCCCTACTGGGGATGTGCCTGCAACCAAGGTACATGCCCTTGACCAGAACCGAACCTGGGACCCTTCAGTCCACAGGCTGACGCTCTATCCACTGAGCCAAACCTGTTTCGGCAATATTCAAACTTTTTGCTTTGGCTTACGCCTGCTTCCTGCCCAGTTCTTCACCTTTTCTTGTGCCTCTGGGTCCCTTGCTTTTTATGCTCCAACTTCATGATCTACCTCTTTTCATTCCCCCAATAGGCTGATCTTGCTCACAACTCACCGCCTTTCTCTTTATCTGAAGTTTTCTTTCCCTAGCTCACCTATTACTCCCAGCTCACTCTATACATACCTAAGCATGTTTGCTCTCTGTACCTAGATTTCCTTTCATGGAGCACACCACAATTTGAAATTTTATATGTATCTGTTTGCATGTTTTTGACTTCCGTATTTCTCCTCCACCAGACTATGAATTCCATTGGGAGGATTAAATATGGGTATGATTATCTTCTATGGCTATTACCTAAAACAGAGCACTGACATACCACATATATTATATAGCAGGTGCTCTGGCTAAGAGATAAATGAGTGAGTAGAAAGCATAAAACAAAAAGAGGCAAATAAGTTAGTGACACAAAAGACAAAAGTCATGGTCTGAAACCATTCTGCAGACTTTGATGAAAAATTAGACCTGTGTTAAGCAGAACTGAAGCTGCTTGCCTATGGAGTATGCCCCCTCCTGTGCATACATAATTCTAATTAACGCTAATTGAATTTACATATGCATCCAGGGGAAAGTAGAGTACCTTTTTGTTGGTTTGCATACAGCTCCTGAACATCAGATCTAAAAGGCATAACACTCCTCAGTTTAACACAGACCCCTCTTTTCACTTTGGAGACCCCGGAGAATCATCCGTGTTGGTCTGGGGAGAAGATCCTGTCCCCATCCTTCAAGAGAAGGTGGAGGGTCTTTCATTCTTAGTATGTAGTCAAATGGTTTTGTCCTATGCAAAGCAAATAGTGTCAGTGATGCCCAGCACCAATATGGCTTAAAACATGTATGCCAGATGTCACTGAAAAGGGAGGTGGGATGTAAAATAAAAAAAAGGTATGTGCATAGTTTGAAGACGTGAGCATCTTTTTTTAAAAAAAAAATATTTTATTGATATTTTTACAGAGAGGAAAAGAGAGAGATAGAGAGTTAGAAACATCAATGAGAGAGAAACATCGATCAGCTGCCTTCTACAGGCTCCCTACTGGGGACGTGCCCACAACCAAGGTACATGCCCTTGACGGGAATCGAACCTGGGACCTTTCAGTCCACAGGCCAATGCTCTATCCACTGAGCCAAACCGGTTTTGGCGACTTGAGCATCTAAAAGGAAGGACGAGGCTACCCAAATGGAAAGAGCCCTTCACTTCAAATCAGGTTTCTCATCCCAGCTCTGCTCGCAGCTCAGGGCAGACACTTTTTCCCTCAGTCGCAGTTTTCTGGTCATTAAGAAAAGAACAGCCGAAACCAGTTTGGCTCAGTGGATAGAGCGTAGGCCTGTTCGATTCCGGTCAAGGGCATGTACATTGGTTGCCGGCGCATTCCCCAGTAGGAGGCGTGCAGGAGGCAGCTGATCAATGTCTCTCTCTCTCATTGATGTTTCTAACTTTCTATCCCTCTCCCTTCCTCTCTGTGAAAAGTCAATAAAATATATTTTAAAAAAAGAAAGAACGAAAGAAAAGAACAGGTTCCAAACTACAGACCCGTCTAGTCCTTACAAGTTCTGAAGCTATTCTCCACCTGAGGCTGTATTCATCAGCCGCCATACGGCCAGGAACACAAGAAGAATGAGAAAAGCAAAAAGACCGTTCCTGTTTTGTTTTGTTTTTGTTGTTGAGGAGGTAATCTCTTTTGCAGGAAGAGAATGTCATTTTTTTATTTGTTGCCTCACTGTAGCACAGAGAGATGCCATTTGTCCTACTTGTTAAAAGCTCCTATTATAGAAATTGCCAGATCTATTAGTATATCTTAATTATCGCATCTTGTGCTGCTTTTAGCCTCCAGTGGGCCAGGATTGCCATGATTTATGTTTGCTAACAATGATATTTTTCCATTAGTGAGCAATTAAAGGGCCCGCGGCACTCCTGGGAACTTCAAAACACTGGTCTGAAGGACTGCCGTCGCTTTGATTTATATCCGCTCTAATTGTGTTTACAGTAAACTTATAAAAGAAGAAGACTGTCAAAATATGTACCGTGCGCACAATGAATGCGTCTAAACAGAGAAGCATTGGTGCTCCCCACTGACTGTAGAAGCAACATGTAAAGAGAGAGAGAGAGAGAATGAGCTCAGACCAGGTCACCCTGGGTGATGCGCAGCGTGGGGTCTTAGACCGGCCATCTCGGGGATGCTCAGATGAAAGGGATGTGCTTCCAGGTGCAACTTCCGCTCAGGGAGCCTGACTGACAGTCTGCCCACCGAAGCTGCTCTTCCCCTGGAGCGGAGTGGAAGCGGGGAACCGCAGTCCTTCACACCGGAAATGAAGTGGGGACCTAGTAACGGAAGTGTCCATGGTGAACAAAATAGCCAAAAAGTCAAAGGTCTCCTGCCAGGAACCAGTAGACTCAAGGTCAGGAATTCCTGCTTCCTGCCTCCAAGACATAGGCTACAGAGAAGCAATCCTTCTAGTTTGACAGGAAGATTTACTTCTCAAAATTTGGAGGTCTCACCACGTAAGATTTCTCTCTCTCTTCCTTTATGGACTCGGTTTTAGTTTGCCTCCAGCAGTCTCTCTGTCCTCCAGGGTGACTATCAAAACCTTACTGTACTTTGCAGGAAAAGAGCATTGTATTTAATATGTAAGAATAATTATAGCTGAAACCAGTTTGGCTCAGTGGATAGAGCGCCAGTCTGTGGACTGGAAGGTCCCAGGTTCGATTCTGGTCAAGGGCATGTACCTTGGTTGTGGGCACATCCCCAATGGGGGACGTGCAGCAGGCAGCTGATCAATGTCTCTCTCTCTCATTGATGTTTCTAACTCTATCCCTCTCCCTTCATCTTCGTAAAAAATCAATATAATATATTTTAAAAAAGAATAATTACAGAAAAAATTATATAGATTATGATATGAGTCTTTCACTTTAAATCTTTTTGAGTCCAGCCAGTGTTGCTCAGTGGTTGAATGTCGACCGATGAACCAGGAGTTCACAGTTCAATTCCAAGTCAGGGCACATGCCTGGGTTGTGGACTCAATCCCCAATGTGGGGTGGGGGTGGGGGAATGCAAGAGACAGCTGATCAATGATTCTTTCTCATCGTTGGTGTTGCTATATCTCCCTCTCTCTTCCTCTCTGAAATCATAAAAATATATTTTAAAAAAATTTTGAGCTACCAGTATTAAACCCAAATATTAGTCTAAATCAAAACGCTATACTTTTCTTAGGATCACAGAGCATCAGCATCGTCTAGGAGCTTGTTTGAATGCAGAATCTCTCCCTATCTCAAACCTCCTGGACCAGAATCAGCATTTTACCCAGGGGAGTCCTGGGCGCAGTGATGTTTGGGAAACGCTGTAATAGAGGGGAGCAGAGATGGGGGAACTATTGTATTTTCCGGCGTATAAGACGATTTAGGCGTATAAGACGACCCCCAACTTTTCCAGTTAAAATATAGAGTTTGAGATATACTCATCTTATAAGATAACACCTGGAGTATAAGACGACTCCCGACTTTTGAGAAGATTTTCCTGGGTTAAAAAGTCGTCTTCTACACCGGAAAATACGGTACCTGCATTGAGTTTGTTTCCACCTTCTTCTCAAGTGCTGCTGCTTTATGAAAGTTTGAGTTTTATTTAGAAACCCTTTCAGTGGTTTATAAACAGCCATTTCTAATTAAAAGTTATGCCGTGAACCACAAATAATTATAGAACATTGGCGCATCTGAAAAAGTGCCGTTAAACAAAGTCTCAAAAGTGAGGTCTAATTGTGAGAATGCTGGTAGAACAAACAAAGAATAAACATAAAACGGCGTTTTACTTAATTTTAGGTTTTTTTCTTTCCTGGTTTCCTCAAGATTATGAAGATGTACCGCTAAGGAAGAATTAGAGAAACATTTATTTGGGTTGGAGATAGTTGGTCACATGCACAAACACCCAGACCTTGGCCACTGTCCCATTTAAGGATTAAACATGTGTCATCACAGAAGACCACAGGTTCTGAAAGGTGGACTATGCTAACGGAGTTTCATAAATCCACAAACGTAACCTGGCAACCAGAGAGAAAGGTTTATGTATTTATGTAAGAGCCCTGATAGTGGGGGTTGCTTAATTCCTGATTGATTTAGTGTTTTTGATGACTTCAACATGTTTTCCATTATTGCTGACCACAGCTTCCCAGGGGACAGACTAGACAGCCAGCATTTTCTCCATTTTATAGACATGTTAACCAAAGCACTTCTGGGTCCAGAGACTCACGATTATAAAATGAGCACAATAATTCAGTTCAGCCTCTTAATGTGCTGCTTAATACTTAAACCTACTAACCTTTTCAGCTGCACCTACGTTTTTCTTTAAAAAAAAATATTTTATTGATTTTCTACAGAGAAGAAGGGAGAGGGATAGAAAGTCAGAAACATCGATGAGAGAGAGACGTCGATCTTCCGCCTCCTGCACGCCCCACAGTGAAGATGTGCCCGCAAGCAAGGCACATGCCCCCGACCGGAATAGAACCTGGGACCTTTCAGTCCGCAGGCCAACGCTCTATCCACTGAGCCAAACCGGTCTCGGCTGCACCTACGTTTTTCAATGACCCCGTTCCCTTTAGATGTCTCTCAGTCACTGACTGCAATGCTGTTAGTAGTTGCCACACTTGGTCAATGACCATTGGACTGGCTTGCTATTTGGAAAATCCAGAGATAAGCAGGTATGCATCCTGGTATCTACTAACCCTCCTGCTCCATAGCGCAATATGGCAGCATTCAATACAGTTATTAATTCCCATCTATTTAAGGCAGTGATTCTCAACCTTCCTAAGGCCGCGACCCTTGCATACAGTTCCTCATGTGGTGGTGACTCCCAACCATGAAATTTTGCTACTGTTATGCATTGTGATGTAAATCTCTGCATTTTCTGATGGTCTTAGGCGACCCCTGTGAAAGGGTCGTTCGACCCTCAAAGGGGTCACGACCCACAGGTTGAGAACCGCTGATTTAAGGGTTTTGGAGTGGACATTTTGTATGCCATGTCTTAGTTTAACATTCCAAGTCGAAAACTTGAAACTACATCCTGCCTAAAAGAGTTTTTCTTATTCCCCACCGAGAACGATAGCATATGTTTCTACTGTTGGGGAGATGGTGAATAATTTACCAAATGAGAGCATTCTGTAAAAGACACCGTTTTGCTTTGATGTTTTTTTTTGCAACTGCCACTGGCTTTAATGAGAATTACACGCATCTGTCATTGGGCAGAATCAAACCCATTATTTATCAAAGCTGAAACCCACCATTTGCCATAAAGCTTTCTTCTAGTCAATAATTAACAGATATAACGCGCAGATTTGTCGTTCGCACTTTATCTTTCAGATGAGTAGCACATGGTGATGAAAGACAATGAGCCAGGGAGTGATTTTCGAGGCCTGAAAGAATTTTTCCTGGTTCCCATGACTGAGTAACTAGATTTTCCGACTTTGGTGATTAAAAGAAAAACAAATAACTTCAGTGATTGTTTGTTTCTTTGGTATCGCACCATCTGGCTTCGTAGATAATATAAGTTCATTTGGTTTGTTGATATAAATCCATCACTTTCTATTTTGTAGCAGCATTGGAAAGAAAGAGTGATGACAAGAAGATCTGGCTGACTCTCTTTAGGAATCTGTAACCTTGAACCCTATTCTTGCTTCAGAGAGCCAATCAGCACACCAGTTGTACTGGCCTCCAATAGACCTTGTGGAAAGTGGAACCCCAAGAAGGCCTATGGGTCAGAACTTTGGGGTGTCCACCATTTGTGCTTTAACAAGCTGCCCAGGTGGGTCTGATATTAAAGTTTGAGAACCACCATCTTAACCATATTGACAACCTTGTAAAATAAGTTGTAAAGGATTTACTAGCTTGGAAAGGATGAAAAAGTAGTACTATTGTTTTTATGTTCTTATTTTTCTGCATGCTTCCATTTTGTCCCCTAAAATATGTTATTTGTAAAATAAAATATTTTTCAAATAAAAATGATAATCCTATTTTTTAATTACAGTTGACCCTTGAAAAACCACAAGTGTGAACTGTGCAGGTCCATTGATATACAGATTTTTTTTCAATAAACACTATAAATGTATTTTATTTTTTCTTATATTTTTAAAATAACATTACATAATACATAAAAATACATTACATAATACATAAAATATACAAAATAGGTGTTAAAAAACGACTGTTTATATTATAGGTAAGGCTTCCGGTCACCACTGGGCTATGAGTAGTGAAGTTTGGGGGAGTTAAAAGTCATACACTAATTTTCAACCGGGCAGTGGGTTGGGGTGACTTACCCTGCATTGTTCAGGGGTCAACTGTAACTTCATAGGTCATATTTACTATGGGATTATCCCTTTTGGTTTGGAGAAAGATAGCTTTGCATGTTTAAGGACATTCTCTTTCCACCATCTAAGCGACATTTCTTGCTCTTTGAACTCGAGTTACTTGTTATACTTTCATTCATTCTTTAATTTTCATTAAAATATAAGAAAATATCATGAATGAAACACTCATAGCACTTGTATAACTGGTTCCCTAATTTCTCTGGCATTACCTGCTCTCCTCTATTAGTAAGAGCCTGCTGGAACACTCTCTCTAGGCACACATGCTTAGTAGGAAGAGATTCCGCTCATTTTTTAGTATTCCCTCTGTCTCCTGATACTCGATAAGAGTCGCCACTTGCTTCTAATGCTTTGCAATGAGCATTGGGTGAGGAGAAGCTATTGGTGCCGGTACACAGCCAGACAGTACATAAAAATGTCTAATGATACGATTTATCTCCCCGATACAATTCATCGCCTGGAAGAAATCACTCTTTTTTTGTGCTGCATTCTCGGTGCCTTCTGCATTCAAACCTCCTCAAATTCTCTCCGGCAACCCTGTCCACATGGCGATGATGGATAACTGGTTTCCAACAGAGCTGTAAGCGATTAGTAATCCGTCAGCATCCGCCTGCCGAGGTAGCCCATGTTTCTTAAAAAATTAAGGCCCATTTCCACGCTGTCGGAGCTATTATAATCTTCCCTAAGCCTGCAGTGGGGAGACCTCCTGTCTATTACCATATTTCCTTATTAATTTAAGCTGACTGCCAAGACTTCTCAGCGCCTACAGTCTAGTTCCGGAACCGTGGAAGGAACTGCATGTCATGTCATGAAAGGGACTGTTACTGGGCTCACACATGCATCGGATCACCAGGCACCATGCGCGGTCTCTATGCTACACGTCTCAAAGGTCAGAACAATAGAAGGTCAAAACAATCACATCAAGTTGCAGGATCTCAGAGACAAAAAGAACCTTTGACATCACAGAAAAATGGGGAGAAAAACATGATGTCCCCCAAAAAAGCAATGAAATGATAAGAATCTTAGAAACTTAAATGGAAAAAAAAGGCAAAACACACACACACACACACACACACACACACACACACACACACACACACCCTATTGGGAGGGCAAAGCAGTAAGAGTTGTCTGATTTCTCTCTGCCCTTAGTAGAGATCTACTTCCGGCACTTTTATAGAACTAGCCAAGCTCAGAAATTTCTGGTTTAAGACAACTCCTTCTAAGCTTTAAGATGAGGACATTAAGACCAAAGAGGCTACATCACTTGCCCTCCAACCTCAGACATGATGAATAACAGAATTGGGCCAATTTCCATAGATTCTCACTCTCTGTCCACTGATGATTGCTAAGAAATATGTGCAGATGGAAAGCTCTCCTAGAAAGTAATGCTCAAAGATCAAGGATAGAAAATGCATGAAGATACATAAAAACTTGAAACAACATCACTGAAAGTTCAGCATCCAAATAATTAGAAGTCCCAGAAACAGACCGGCATGATTACTGTGCAATCAGAACAGATTGGGCTGAATTAGTGGCAACTGTGTAGAAAATTAAGCAAATGAAAGTTTAGGATGGAAAAGTAAATAAGATCTACAAAAGGTCATAATAGGGTAAATACTGAGTGTCGATCTCATCAGAATTATGTTCTAACTGTATTGGAGGGTTACGGATGAGTAGGAGTATGTGCATGAGTGTGGTTATATGTGCGTGGGGGTGAGGATGGTGGGGCAAAGTGACAATGAATATCTTCATCTTTCATAAAACCATGTCCCTAAAACTGAAAAAATAAATAGCAATGTAAGCATGTGAGATAAGTGATATGACAGTAAACATCTAAAGGATCATGAAAATAATTTGAAAGTTAATGCTGAGGAACAGTAATATTTTTGTAATAATTTAATAAAAGAAATCTAATTACAATTCAATTCTTATAATTCATATGGTACCACATTTCAAATAATGTTAGGGCAAATTTCTGTTCTGAGTCTTAGGGTTGATAACAACTTGACTGTGTTGTAAAGAGAACTGTATAGAATGTAGAGCACAGAGTTAATGCTCCATTTCTGTTAGCCTCATTGATGATTCGTGGGGTCTATTATAAGTATATGGTTTGCTAGCACGGATCTGAGAACAAAAATACTCAATTGTTTCCTTCAGTGTGGGAAGGAACCCAAGGAAAAGAGAAAGGAAAGCAGTCTTTAGAGTTTTATTTTAGCAATGGTCGGTCTTCATTTTCATTCTTGATTTTTTTTAATATATTAGTCGTGTTGATACAGAACAATCAAATGTAACAGAAAAGGTGTCTGCATCTGTGGTCAAATGACACTTGAATGGATTAGTTCACAACCATCATTTGGAATTAATGCATGAGAAGGAGAGTAGCACTTGATATAAAACTCCCTCAGAATAAGAGAGAGCGGGAGATCGCACAGGGCAGGAAGAAGGTACACGGTAAAGAGGTTACAGATGTCCCAGTGGCTTTCATTGGCCAGAGACATCCCCAGAATTCTGTCTGACCACACTACAGGCTACAGATGAAAATCCAACTTAAGACTAAGGGACTAAGAACAAAGTGCTTAGCTGCTCTAAAACGATGAAATGGGATTTGGATGGTGACTCTTTAAACACAAGGCAGCAAATAAAAAGTATAACAGAAATACAGCTTGAGAGGGCAGACCGAATCCATCTTCTTAAGCAATGATAAGCTATCTATGCTTTAGCGTTTGAAAGGTAAGAGTCACTGGACCTTTACAATGAGCCAGTTCCTGGGCTAAGCATTGTACATGTTTGTATGCATCATTTATTTTTATATTTTTATTTTATTTTTTAATATATTTTATTGATTTTTTTACAGACAGGAAGGGAAAGAAACAGAGAGTTAGAAACATCGATGAGAGAGAGACATCCATCAGCCATCATCTAAGCAACATTTTGTGCTCTTTGAACTCTAATTTTTTTGTTATACTTTAATTCATTGCATATCTGGGGATGTGCCCGCAACCGAGATACATGCCCTTGACTGGAATCGAACCTAGGACCCTTCAGTCCGCAGGCCAACGCTCTGTCCACTGAGCCAAACCAATTTCGGCAAGTCTTTCCTTTTTGCTAAACTAGTTGCAATTGGGTTTTAGTCACAGGTGACTAAGATAGAGGAGCAAACTTTCACCATATCACACTTTCAGCTTACTCCCTACTGTTTTCCCCAAGGCATGCATAAATGGCTCTTTCCACGATTCTCATGTGTGTGGTGCAGGTTCTACATGGCCCATCTTACCGGCACAGCCGAAATGTCACTCTTACTTAAGTGAGGAAAAACCCTACTGTGAGTTGTTGTTATTGTTAGCACTTAGCCCACACTAACTATTGCAGGAAGTGACGTATCCGAAGTCACACAGTTCAGGACAAGCAATCCTGGGACTGGGATGGCAATCCTTTTGCTTCTTCAAAGCAGTCTCTTTAAGACACCACCTGATTTGTAACACACGTGCAAAGGTAAAAGGGAGTAATTAAACTTTTATTCCCATGTAAATGACTGATTTTGACTAAGCCAGCGTGCTTGCTTAACAGGCAATGGCAGCACATGACAAATCATTCAAATGGAAAGCTTGCCATAATCTGTGTGACATTAAATGAGTAAAAGAAGAGTCTTTGCCTTCGGCTCAAAGAGCATTTTACATTGATTTAATTAAAAACGGGCAGGATGCGCGTGCGCTCGCTCTCTCTCTCTCTCTCTCTCTCTCTCTCTCTCTCTCACACACACACACACACACACACAGCCTAAAGAATCACAAATCGAAATTGCAGATCCCTTATGCCAACAAACCAGGTGATTTATTTATTTTTATTTCTTTTTTAAACTTAATTTCTTTTTTTAAAAAAAATATATTTTATTGATTTTTCACAGAGAGGAAGGGAAAGGGATAGAAAGCCAGAAACATCGATGAGAGAGAGACATCGATCAGCGGCCTCCTGCATGCACCCTACTGGGAATGTGCCCGCAACCAATGTACATGCCCTTGCCTGGAATCGAACCTGGGACCTTTTAGTCCCCAGGCCAACGCTCTATCCACTGAGCAAAACTGGTTTCGGCCTTAATTTCTTTTTAAAAAAAATATATTTTTATTGATTTTTTACAGAGAGAAAGGGAGAGGGATAAAGAATTTGAAACATTCCTGCACACTCCCCACCGGGGATGTACCCACAACCAAGGTACATGCCCTTGACTGGCATTGAACCCGGGACCCTTCAGTCCACAGGCCGACGCTCTAGCCACTGAGCCAGTGGTTCTCAACCTTCCTAATGCCGCAACCCTTTAATACAGTTCTTTATGTTGTGGTGACCCCCAACCATAAAATTATTTTTGTCGCTACTTCATAACTGTCATTTGCTACTGTTGTGAATCTTAATGTAAATACCTGTGTTTTCTGATGGTCTTAGGAGACCCTGCTAGCTGTTCTCGACCCACAGGTTGAGAACTGCTGCACTGAGCCAAACTGGTCAGAGCAGTCAGGTGATTTAAAATAACATTTCCAATGGTTTCTGTCGGAAATGGGAGAAGACAAAGGGAAAAGAGACAACGTGGCTCCAGTTGTGGGATATCAGGGACCATTCCAGCCCTCGGCTGCTGCAGTGCCAAGGACCCTCTTTTCAGCCTGAAACTCGCAAAGGACAGCGTTTGGTTCTCCTGGAGCTGCTGCTACTGAGAGGAAACCGACTCAGTGGCACCACGGGCTCGCATCTACCTCTAGAGCTTTGCTTTCATCGTTCTAGCGTTCAGACCTTTCACCAGGGCGCCCAAGTTCTGTCCCCAATAGTGCAACCAGACCTCAGCTGGAGAAGAACTAATATTCCAGGTGAAATTATTGCAAACGATGCTCCTTAAAGCAGTGGTTCTCAACCTTCCTAAGGCCGTGACCCTTTAATACAATTCCTCATGCGGTGGTGACCCCCAACCATAAAATTATTTCCGTTGCTACTTCATAACTGTAATCTTGCTACTGTTATGAACTGTAATGTAAATATCTGATAGGCAGGATGTATTTTCATTGTTACAAATTGAACATAATTAAAGCATAGGGATTCATCACAAAAACAATATGTAATTATATATTGTGAAATATTTATTTCTAATGACAAACAAATAAAATTTCATCTTGAATTGTGGTGTAGCATGGGCAACAGTCTTCATAGGACAACAGTAAACTACATTGCTACACTTTGCTACACCAAGGAGCAGTGTGTTGGTTCCTAAGACCATGGGAAATATTAGGTGTTTTCCGCTGCTCTTAGGCGACCCTGTGAAATGGTTGTTCAACCCCCAAAGGGGTCTCGACCCACAGGTTGAGAACCACTGCCTTAAAGTAATCAGAGAGAAGGAGGCAGTGAGGACTGTGTGCTGGGAGCCCTGATGGAAATGAGATTCCAGGCCTGTACTCTCTCCACATACGCTATGTGGCTGGGCAAAAATATGTTGTTTTTGGAAATTCAGAATCATTACCTTAAGTTGATATGTATCCTTTGTTCTCTGAACCATTACCTCACCCTGATCACCCCATGTTTTCTTCTCCCCTCTTTTATAAGCTCCACAAACTTGAAGCTCCGAAAGGCAAAACAGTCTCATGAAGGGCTGGCATGGTCAAGTCCCTGTGTTCTTGGGCCGGCCGGTTGGTTAGGAAAAGGATAGTGCTAATCACACCTTTCCTTTTAAGAAAAACACAACCCTTTGGCTCAGTGGATAGAGAGTCAGCCTGCAGACTGAAGGGTCCCAGGTTCGATTCCGGTCAAGGGCATGTACCTTGGTTGCAGGCACATCCCCAGTGGGGGGCGTGCAGGAGGCAGCTGATCAATGTCTCTCTCTCATTGATGTTTCTAACTCTCTATCCCTCTCCCTTCCTCTCTGTAAAAAATCAATAAAATATATTAAAAAAGAAAAGAAAAATACAACCTTATAGCTACCTCTATCCCCAACAACACAAACACTTAGCACATACCTTCCTGTATGGAAAACCCCATTTTTTTCCTGTTTTAAGCATAAAAGTAATTATGAGCCCAACGACAAATATCACATTTTTTACCTTGACAGAAGTGGGAAGGATACAAGGGCTTAGCGGCATTATTTATTATCTGCCTCGCACACATTATTTTCTGCCACTACCGGCGCCTCGTGCTCATTTCCTTACAAGCAGTTATTTTCACATTAGCTTTCCCCTGGCAGTCCCCGTGGAATTGGAGTGTTTCTAGAACACACTGCATTTCCCACCTGGATGTCAGGAGAAAGGCCTTAAAACATCCCCATAAAGTTGCTAAAGTATTATCTACCTATAGGTATAAAATAAACTACAATGTTTCCACCCAGACTGTGTGATTATACGTCAGCCTCTTCACTTGCCAAAGTGAGGGTAGAGAGTCAACATCAGGATGACTGAAATTACCACCAGTCCCCTTAGAGCAGCGGTTCTCAACCTGTGGGTTGCGACCCCTTTGGGGGTCAAATGACCCTTGCACAGGGATCACCTAAGACCATCGGAAAACGCAGACATTTACATCACGATGCATAACAGTAGCAAAATATAATGGTTGGGGTCACCACCACACGAGGAACTGTATGCAAGGTTCGTGGCCTTAGGAAGGCTGAGAACCACTGCCTTAGAGTGTCTCCCTGTTTTTCAAACTTAACTCAAAGGAAGTCTAATGAATGGTGTCAGAGGCAGAACTTGGTTTCCTAGCCTTTAGACAGACACCAATTCAGGGAATGGGAAGAATTTTAAAGATAAAATGGCAAAACCAACTAACCAACAGAATAAAAATAGGCTTTATTTGGGGG
Organism: Lasiurus borealis; assembly: GCA_004026805.1. Classification (NCBI taxonomy): domain Eukaryota; kingdom Metazoa; phylum Chordata; class Mammalia; order Chiroptera; family Vespertilionidae; genus Lasiurus; species Lasiurus borealis. The sequence goes on along the minus strand of PVJN01001233.1, from coordinate 112,879 downwards.
TACCATGTCAATGTTTTCTAAAAAAGGGTTAGAAAGTCATCTCCCTCACTCTCTGAGACAAGAAAGCATGAGCTCCAGAGAGAGGAACCAGATGGAGGAGTGGAGATCTGAGTTATTTTCCTGGGTCTGTGTCCAGCAAGCTGGGCATTCCTGGAGAATGTACTGACCCTCTCTGGGCTCCCATCTCTCTACCTAGAAAATTCTGCAAACTTGACAAGCATGACCATTTAGGGTGGAAGCACGGCCTCCTATAGTTGCAGGTGGAGTCAGCTTCCGTGAGTCCCGGGGGTGGCAGATGGTTTCACTGTCATCACCAGAAGGAGAACAGCCGAAGGGCAAGCCCGGTAGCTGCCATGAGTACCCATGACCGTCACACACATGAACCGTAAGCTAAGGCCTCTGACTGATTTCAAATCTGCACGTGAGACTGGGAGGAGAAGCACGCGGAGTTGATTAATTCGGAATTCTGGGTATTTTCCTGTTGATTCCCTCTCTTAGGGGGTCTGACACATCTACTAACCTCTGGACCATTAACCCCAGCCTCTTTTAAACTATTTTTTAAATACATTTTATTGATATTTTACAGAGAGGAAGGGAGAGGGATAGAGAGTTAGAAACATCGATGAGAGAGAGACATCCATCAGCCGCCTCCTGCACGCCCCCTACTGGGGATGTGCCCGCAACCAGGATACATGCCCTTGACCAAAATTGAACCTGAGACCTTTCGGTCCAGCAGGCCGACACTCCATTCACTGAGCCAGTCGCTTTTGGCCAACTCCAGCCTCTTCCTCCCACCTGCCTCCCATCTGCCTCCCACCTTTAAATAAGCAGGGTAGTGTTTTATAAATGGCTTCATCTTTCTTTTCTCTGATAAGCCTATTAGAATGTAAGTTGGAGTGATTTTCTCCTGCTAAATTGTCTGTGTAGCTTAAGGCTGGGCTGTAGCCCTCCTGAAGTTTCACTATAATTAATCCTAAAAGACCTCACAGCGATGGCAAAGTTTCTAGCAGCATTCTATCAATGGATTCGAAAAAAAGAAAACAACCAAATACAGTGGTACCTCAAGATACAAGTGCCCTAACATAAGAGATTTTTGAGATACGAGCCGTCGAGTGAGTGATTTCTTGCTTTGAAATACGAGCAACATTTGAGATAGCAGTAATCCCGCGGATCAGCAGGCTGCACATGACCCACCAGTTTACTGCGACTCGAGCGTCTCATAGTTTCCCAGGCTTCAAGGTTACGGAACGAATTAAACTTGTATCTCGAGGTACCACTGTACAAGCTATCTTATAAAAGCCTATCACGTCTTGCTCAAAAATCTCTTACACATTTTCTTCTAGGCTGTCCAGTTTATATTCAGGAAATTGTGTGGGTGGCAATGCGGTGAATAAAAAACTTGGGGTTTTTTTTGTGTAACCCTACCTGGTCTCAGAGCCTCCGTCCAATAGGACAGTGTCCACAGGGCCTGGAGAAGACCTGGCCACCCCTCCCTGCTTCCTTCAGAAGCAATGAGCTCATTCTTCTGCAATGAAAACTGACTTTGTCATCGATGCCTTTTTTTTTCATTTTCTGCCCTTCATGTAAGACACAGTTGTGCACATTTCCATGAGAGAGAAACAATAATGAAAATCCAAGGTCCATCAAGGTCACACAAAGCATTCCAATGCCATGGAGAATGCCAATGTTTCATTAGCCCTCTCCGTGATTAAAAAGGCTGTGCAGGGCTCCTCTGATTGCACGGCTTAGAAGTAATGTGGGAAGAACATGGTCGTTATCCTGATCTATAGTTGCCACAGGTGCGCTTCCAATAAGCTCCATCTAATTTCTTCTTCCCCGTGCAGGACTGCGAGCTTCTCATCACAAGCCTGCGCTGAGGGCCGCTGAAGCCAGCTTTCTCAGAGGGATGCTTTCTGTGGTTGCTTTTGCTTCCTCTTACCTCGGATGACAGAATGTGGTCATGCACAGATGATCAGTTTAGTCTCATCAAAATGGTCAGGCATGGATGATAACGCTTGGCAATGGCACGTGGTGATGCAAATGGTCTACGTGTGTTCTCTTTAACACACCACAAGAAGAAGTACGCCTGCTATTTTCAGGGTGCAAACAGGTATTAGAGTAGAACCCAGGTCACCTGCTGCTCCCACAAAAGACAAAGGATTGCCTCCGTCCTGGGAGGTCAGCATTCGGGGGAGAGTCTTCTTTTTATGAGTCTATGGAAGTTTCTATTTGTTACAAGTGGGCGGTTCTTTCACTTCTACTGCGTTTGTGATCTAACTTCAGAGTTAGATCTGAAGATGAGAGGCCTCGTTCCACAGGAGATAGGCATCTAATTCCAGAAACATTGAGTGTTCTAGACCAGTGGTTCTCAACCTTCCTAATGCCGGGACCCTTTAATACAGTTCCTCATGTTGTGGTGACCCCCAACCATAAAATTATTTTCTTTGCTACTTCCTAACAGCAATTTTGCTACTGTTGTGAATCTTAATGTAAATATCTGTGTTTTCTGATGGTCTTAGGCAACCCTTATGATGAGGTTGGTGGATCCCCAAAGGGGTCATGACCCACAGGTTGAGAACCGCTGTTCTAGAGGGATCAGAGGATTCCTAGCTTTATGTTGTAACGCTGTGAGGAAATAGGATATTTTGTCTCCCGTTGGGGAATGTTTATGTTCTATACTGACACAGAGGGGCACCTGTGTGGGGAATCACGGGGATCCTGACTAAAGTCTCGGGAAGTCTTTCATTTGCTGAGTCCCTGGAGGCCCCTCTGAGGCACTGTTTTTTCTCCTGACACTCTGCAATTCCACCCCCCACCCCCCTTTCAGTAGGCATCCCTCCAACACACTGCAATGACCATCCCAGGGCATACTCATGATGTGAGATATTTACATACCTTCCTTGATGTGACCAGAGATTTGAAAGTCAGGTAGAAAAATCTGTCATATTTCAAATAAAGTTGTGTGTGTGTGTGTGTGTGTGTGTGTGTGTGTGTGTGTGTGTTTTCAGTTGCATTCTGGGTTTTCTAGGAAACATGTTTATAATGTATATCTCATCTTAAATTGTCTAGAACTTAATTCCTGCAGAAGGAGAAGCTATCTGTAGTCCTACTGCGTCTATCCTACTTCTGGACATATTTACATAACCCCACAACATACATGCAGGCAACAGAGCAGGGGGACAGTGGGGGAGGGTTGTATCAGATGCATGCCTAAAGCGCCAGAGACCACCAAATCCCTGATTATATCCTGCCTCTTGTAGAGAATTTTGATCGTCTTCCCAGCATTTTGTACATGACTCTAAATCTTCTGTTTCTTCATGATCAGACGCACATTTGGCCCGCTGTGACAATGCCACAGAATCACTAAATCCCCTTTGCTTTCCCTCTTGAGCACACAACCTGGCACCTCAGCAGTTACCTGGGGCCAGGAACTGAAATCTATCCAAAATGAGTAAAAATGATGGGTACCACTTCTAGTCTCCCTGCTCCCAATTTTTCTATGTGATCTCCATCTATTCTTTCACCCAGGGTCTATCAGCTGGAGGCAGGGAATCTGACTGAGGACACAAAAATCCTGAAAGCCCTACTTATGCATGGCCATAAGAAAAAGATGCTTAGGTCTTTGAATCACTACATGGAAAGAGATACACACTGCTTCCTAGGTGACTGTATCATGAGTCACACCACCTTCACTGCACGCATTCAGCCACTGAGATTTTTCTACAGCAGTTAGCATAACCTGATTAACACAATGGCCTAAGTCAGATGAGCAGTCAGTTAGAGCCATTTTGTTAAACCCGATTTTATCTGCAGTTATCAGTCAAAGTTTATGAGATCATACTGCTTACCATTATTGTAATTACCAGCCTTCCATTTTCCATTCATTATTATAAAATAAATAGGCCTCAATATTAAATAATTAAACACTTCTTCTATGCAAAATGGTTATGTTGTCCAAACTAAATTGTTCTCTATCAATAGCACCGCTAGGAAATGGCTCTAGAAAGTTGTGATAAGGATGAAGAAAAGCCTAAATTCAGCATATATTAGCTGTCTTATTGTTGTCAGTTTACACAACTACAGGTGCTTAAAACTATGCCTAAGAAAATCATAGATTATGTATACTGGTAGCATGTCTAGTCCTGAAATAAGAAGAGCATTTAAGTAAACACTTGGCTTTTAGAATTATGTTATTCAAAAAAACTAACAGAAGTGTAATGTAGCAATATCTATGAGTTTGTTATAGTTGTGCAGATTGTAATCTTCAAGAATAAGACAACTGGAAGGCTATAGTCTTCTGAGGGTTATCATACTCCAACTCTATTACTATTAAATCTCTTGGCTCATTACCATGGTTGGTTGAGGCAGTAATTTTGTGTTAGTTATAGAAATGTAAAAGTTTGCATTGCTAAATATATTAATTATTAATAAGCCTTCATACTGGCCATTAAAAAAACCAAAGAGATTAATGAGAACCAAATGCTACCATTTACTTGAAGTTTTATTTGAAGACCTAGAATCAAGTTGACCTATAAAAATGATTCCAGCATAAACCGGTTTGGCTCAGTGGATAGAGCGCAGCCTGCAGACTGAAAGGTCCCTGGTTCGATTCTGGTCAAGGGCATGTATCCTGGTTGCAGGCATATCCCCAGTAGGGGGCTTGCAGGAGGCGGTTGATCGATGTCTCTCTCTCATTGATGTTTCTAACTATCTCTCTCCCTTCCTCTCTGTAAAAAATCAATAAAATATATTTAAAACAACAACAACAACAAAAAAAAAAAAAAACAGAAAAAAAACTGATTTCAGAAACTAAGAATAATTAACAATGAAATGTTTCCAAATAGCCCAGAAACATTATCCAAGGAAACTGAAAGGCTCACTTGCGATTTATTTCACCTTCATCCTTGTCTGCGCGTCTTTCTCTCTTCACTATATCCAGCCCTTTGGAAGGGACAATTTTTATGATTACTACATCATCTCAATTCCCCATATGAGTCCTAAGTCCAGGTGGTATCTGTGCTCTGTCTGCCTTTTTTATGGCACATAATGTTTCATCTTGTCATTATTTGATTGTTTCACGTTGTATTTATATGCCTGTCTCGTCCACATGACTGTGAGCTACTCCAACGAAGAGGTCTTCCCTTACTCCTATCTACAGCCACAGAGCCTAGCATACAGTTGGGAATTAAAAAAAACAACCTTTGTTGAATGAGTGAGCATAACTATATCTCTTCACTGACTATGATGGATATCTGTGTATATAAAAATATCATCAAAGCAATAGAACTCATCAGAAATTGCTTTATGGGACTGTTATTAAATCAATCGGAGAGAAGAACCACATAGAGAGTAGGTTAGGACGTGGGCTCAGCCTCAGGTTGTCCAGGTTTGAAATCCCAGCTCTGCCCTTACCACCTGTTGGGCAAGTTGATAATCCTCTCCAAGCACCTGTTTTCTCACCTTCAAAAAGAGGAAATTAATAAAGGCAACTTATGGCACTTGTGTATAACAAGTGCATGTAAAGTGCTTAGCTAAGTGTTTGGCGTAGAGTAGAGATTCAGTAAATATTAGACGCATTTGTTTTTATTATGGAAGCTCAGAAGGCACATTGTACAGCGTGTTCTAATTTGAAAAAAAAGACTAAATATAGTCTCATTTTAGCTTAAATTATGATAAAAGAAATGTCATCGCTGAGTTTTGTTATCTCAGAAATAAAGCCAATATTGCTGCTGCAGACAACATAAATATGAGAAGCTCAATCAAGGTCAACCCATCTTTTGTGAGGGACAGACTATGACATCCATGAACAACAGGCAGAATTAGACTAGAAACAATGACTCCTAAATTGTTCCCCTGAAATACCAACTCAGTAAATATCCCCCGAAGCAGCCTACTCCCCTAACAATTGAGAAGATGGAATGGGTGGACGGAGGCCTCGGTCAGGCTAAGTATTTTCAGAAGTTTCTTGAGTTACATTACAATTTTATGTGAGTTTTCATATTGCATCCATGGTTGATCTCACATAAAAATAATGTCGTTGTTGTAAAACCCTGTTATTTTTATGTGAGATCAACCATAAACATATTAGCCAGCGTCTTCTTGGCATCCTGCTGTGTATTCCAGGTCTAGAAGCATGGAGATAGATGAGACAAAAGGTCTAGAGCAGTGGTTCTCAACCTTCCTAATGCCGCGACCCTTTAAGACAGCTCCTCATGTGATGGTGACCCCCAACCATAAAATTATTTCCATTGCTACTTCATCACTGTCATTTTGCTACTGTTATGAACTGTCATGTAAATATCTGATAGGCAGGATGTATTTTCATTGTTACAAATAGAACATAATTAAAGCATAGGGATTAATCACACAAACAATATGTAATTATATATTGTGAAATATTTATTTCTCATTACAAATAAATGAAATTTTGTCTTGAATCGTGGTGTAGCATGGGCAACAGTCTTCATAGGACAACAGTAAACTACATTGCTACATTTTGCTACACCGAGGAGCCGTGTGTTGGTTCCTAAGACCATGGGAAATAGGTGTTTTCCAATAGTCTTAGGCGACCCCTGTGAAAGAGTCGCTGGACCCCCAAAGGGGTTGCGACCCACAGGTTGAGAACCACTGGTCTAGAGAGCAGTGTTGCTCTAGAAAAGACTTGGAGGCAAGAGACAGACTTGCAACCAGCCACACATCTGTCTTTTCATTGAGTTCGATGATAAAGCCCCCTGAATATCAAACAGTAAGAAGAGACAATTCAATCATTCTTTCTGGTGATGTCATTTCTCCACCAGCATTGAACTAATTGTTACCCACAACGAGCTCACTGGGCTTGAAGAGACAAGCACGTGTTATTGTTTATAAAATAAGGCTGACTGAAGCTATCTCCTCTGTGTCCCCAGAAGAATTCAAAGAAATACTGTTTGTGCAAGGAGAGAGACAGGCAGAGCCGGATCAATTTAAGCTGGTGACAGGGAGTGACTGTTGTGATTGTGATGGGTCTTGTGGGTGAGAGATGCCAGGGGAGATGTTTTCAGCAGGAACTGAACAGGTCAAGTTAAAGGACAGACACAGGATTCCTCTTTTCAAGAAATACCTTGAACAACGGGGCTGGCAATTTAAAAGGAGGAGGCTAGTGGCCCAGGCCTGAATGGAACCGATTCAGGGACAAGGCCTTCCACAGAAGCTCCTTTGTCAGGATAAGGGGCCTAAACCTCTTTCCACCCCCTTTGTGATGCCTTGGCCCAGAGGGCATCACCAAAAAACTCCAGACCTGTCAGTGACAGGAGGTGGCCATTGTGCCTCTAATGACGGTGAGACTCAGGAAGACAGAGCCTCCGAGAGCATGAGGCACTTTCTGTGGACACATCCCTTTGGCTTGGCTACATGAAAGGGACATGCATTGACCCAGGGAAACAGGAAGATAAAGTCAGCAGACATGTGGGTCCTTGGCTGGGAGCTACCTTTCCCAGTTCCCCTAATCTTTTTTTTTTTTTAATATATTTTATTGATTTTTTTTTTTTTTTTTTTTTTACAGAGAGGAAGGGAGAGGGATAGAGAGTTAGAAACATCGATCAGAGAGAGACATCGATCAGCTGCTTCTTGCAAGCCCCCTACTGGGGATGTGCCCACAACCAAGGTACGTGCCTGCCCCTGACCGGAATCAAACCTGGGACCTTTCAGTCCACAGACCAACACTCTATCCACTGAGCCAAACCGGTTTCAGCTCCCCTAACCTTTAGGAACCTTCACCCCACCACTAACTTCTGGAAAATATATGGTCTCAAAGGCAGAATAGTTCTTATAAAAAAAAAAAAGAAGAAGCCATATTTAGCAATTTCCAGTACTTAGTACGAAGGTCTTGGTCCCTCCTAATTAGTGGGTTAAGATCATTCCAAAGTTTAGTAGAGGGATGTAAATAGGATGACCAGCTTGTTCTAGAATGCCCCATATTTCCTTAGTTTTCATTCAGGAATTCCCAGGCAAAATGGCAAAGCACGGTACCTTAGTCTCAAACAATTCCTCATTGTTAACTTAATACAGTGGTACCTCGAGATACGAGTGCCCTAACATACGAGATTTTTGAGATACGAGCCATCGAGCGAGCGATTTTTGCTTTGAAATACGAGCAACAGTTGAGATAGGAGTCATCGCTTGGATCGGCCGGCTGCACACGACCCACCAGTTTACCGCAACTCGAGCGTCTCATAGTTCCCCACGCCTCAAGGTTATGGAACAAATTAAACTCGGATCTCAAGGTACCACTGTACTCAGGCCAAAGATGACCACTTGTAAAACTCTAAACGTTTGTTTATATCCTCAGGAAATGATTAAGAAAGGAAAGTTGAGATGAAAACACACGCCTCCCATCAGAACTACCTCCGAAGACCTCAGCTCTGGCACAGACAGGATATCCTGTCTGCTGCTCCAGGAGAGGGCCGTTTTGCACAGCAAACGGAAGTACCAGGAATGACATCTCCACGGGGAGGAATAAAACAGCAAAACAAACAGACAGTGGCGACTGCCTGCAGAAAGTCTCCCTCCCCTCTCACACTGCCTCCTCTTTGAAACTCCAGTTGAAAGTGATGCTTTGTGCTACAGTTTGAGAACCGCCAAATACAGGGAAATCTGCATGTCTCACCTGTTGAATGTGTCAAGCAGGTGGTTGCAAATTAAAAATCACCACTTTGCGCCACTGTCCGTGTTTGGAGCAGATCTTTGGGGCAGCTCGTTAACCTGTAGATCCTAAGGAAAACACTTGCTTCGTTCTCTGAAACCCAGCTCTTCCCGCAGAGAGCTTAGTTACACCTCTGCTATTAAAATCCACCGACCGCTGACATCTGAGCATCTTCCTTAAGGCAGCAGGGGACGAAAGCACACACTTTAGATCCTAAGCTCAGATGTTGGGGTGTTCTGATTCCATGCCCAGCTCCGGGGCTTTTGATAAATTACATTAGCCACCGGTACTTTCATCTTCCCATTCAAAAGGAAAGTATATATAAAAAAATTGTCTCTTTACCGCGATGGAATTCAGGGTGCATATATTTAGACATCCTTTTTGAAGGGGAGGAAACTAAGAATCTTAGGGGAGTAGGCAATCAAATAAAGAGAAAGCCTTTACATGCAATAAGCTGATAATAGAGCATAGTTAAGCAGGCGCGCACGCATATCAAAAAGGCACATTGCAAATACAATTTTAGCAATTTCAGAGGAATTGAAGTTATAAGGACAGAAGAGGACCCGCTATAGAAACCTGACTGGCCTATTCTGAAGGGAAGCTATGAAGACTAAACACTGAAGGATGGTAAGGCACACACTTCCAAAGGCGTTAGATGATCCTTATTTATATCTACATAAAGACATCAGTCTTTGCCTCATGTTGTATAATTCTGGTCTGGATGGAAGGTATAATACGGAAAGAATCTCTACTTCCACTGCTCTGATTATGTTCTCAGAGCTAAATACAGTGCCCGGCACAGGGTATACAACTGAAGAATATTGACTCAATTCATCCTTCTGCTTGTGATCAAGGGCTCTGAGTTCAAATTACCCAGATAAAAACCTAGAATCAGTACTGAGCAGTCAGTTGTGATACCGTGGACCATTTGCTTATAAGCCACATTCCCCTCACTGGGCAAACGAAGTCAGTATTACTACCTAAAAGAGATACTGACATCAAGCTCTTAGCACAGTCCTTGCTGGAAGCCATTCCAGCATGTAATAATTGCAAGAGTTTGATCAATAGGTTGATGGAACTTGTGGACTCAACAAGGGCTGAGTCACATATGTTATCGCATGGAATGGCTAAAGGCATTTCTCCCAAACATGAATAGGATGATTGTTCGCTGCCAGACAGCTCAGGGCATTTTAATCTACGTTATTGCCTCCTACTGGCCAAACACCTGATCAGCTGTAGGCTTTTCCCCAATCTGAAAATGCTTCTTTACCCTACCTTTGGAAGTGTATTTCTCTACCTTGCCTTAGGACAATTTGTGTTAATAAAAAGCAAGGGGTCCTGAGACAAGGAGAACTTAGCTTCTTTATCTAGGCTCCTCTGACCTCAATGCCTTTCAAAATTATCTTTGTCTTTGGACTCTTACTTAATCTGCACATAGCCTTCTCCATGTTCCAGAACCCTTCTAGATGCCAGATCAATACCCCCTGGAGTTAAATAACACCTAATATCTGGCAGTTTATGTTCCTACACAAAACATCAACCCTTCTACCTATCTGATCCTTCTAGCTAGACCCCTCATCTCTAGTCTTATTCCTGCTCACTGACTCCCAGTTGAGAAAGTCAGCAGAAGCAGCCACTGTGCCTTTGACTTGAAGGTAACCAAGAGGAGAGTACTCATGAGGTCATCATCAGACATAAGGAAAAAAAAATGACACGAGCAGGCAACCAATCCCCACTGTCCTTATTCCTATGCTGAAAGGATTAAAGCAAGTAGGGCAGAGTTGGCACTAAGTAACTATGGCCACTGGTGTACGTTTGTGACTATGATTACTGGAAGGTGAGAGAACAGAAAACAACATGGCAGCCGTAGCAGTAGATGGGCCTCACCTGGGCTTCCTAAGAATCAATGGATCTCCCATCAGGTCTGGGAGAAGAAAAGGAATCCCTGGGCCCCCTTCAGAGCTGAAATTAGGGACTGGGAGAATTTTCCAGAAAAAAAAAACTGAAATAGAGAGGACATTTTTATAATTAATTAATCCATTCAATAAATAACTTCAGAGTGCTTACTCTGTGCCAGCAACTGTTCCAGGCCCCAGGGAGAAAGCAAGGAACAGTAGCCATAAATCTCTGTCCAAGTGGAGCTTACGTCTTAGTAGAAGGAAATAGGCAATAAATAATCACAATGATAGATTAAAATGTTTGGTATGCTAGATCAGTGGTCGGCAAACTCATTAGTCGACAGAACCAAATATCAACAGTACAACGATTGAAATTTCTTTGGAGAGCCAAATTTTTTAAACTTCAACTTCTTCTAATGCTACTTCTTCAAAATAGACTTGCCCAGGCCGTGGTGTTTTGTGGAAGAGCCACACTCAAGAGGCCAAAGAGCCGCAGTTTGCTGACCACTGTGTAGATGGTGTTAGGTCCTATGAAGAAAAATCAGGGAAAGAAAATAGAGATGAGGGGAGAGCATTATAATTTTTAGGAAGATAGATAGGATAACCTCACAGAGAAAGTGACATTTGAGTCCAGACTGAAAACAGGTGACAAACACATTGTATTGCAATATCAAGGGAAAGAGCATCACAGGCAAGGAAAACAGGTATACAGGCCTAGGGGTGGACTGAGGCCAGTGAGTCAGGAGCAGGGTGTGCCAGGGTGAGAGGGACAGGATATGGGCTCACAGATAAAATGAGGGCACAGGTTGGTTAGAAGCTTTAGGACATCGGAAGGGTTTTGTTTACTCTGATCAAGCTTGGAAGAAGCTATTGGAAGGTTTTGAACAGGGGGATGAGGAGGCCCCCACTTCCAAGTTAAGGGGGTCCCTCTGGTTGGTCTGTTGAGTCTACTGTAGTAGCCAACGGTAGAGGCCAAGAGACATTATTGCCATAATTTGGTAAGAGATGATGGTGACACTGACAAGTAGTGGAAAGTAGTTAAATTCTGTGTAGGAATTGAAGGCATAGCCAATCGAATGTACTGATGGATTAGACACACGTTGCAGGGGAAAAAGTCAAGAATGGCACCCTAGTTTTGGCCTGAGCAGCTGAAAGAACAGAGTTTTCACTAGCTCAGAGGCGACCGCAGGAGGAGCAGCCTGAGGCAGGAAGGAGGGCAGGTGTTCCGGTTTGGACAGGTTAAGATGGATGTGTCTATTAGTTGTGCAAGTGGGCAATTAATGAATTGAATCTAGAGTTCAGGGAAGTGGTTTGAGCTGGAGATAAAAACAGGGATGCTGTATGCATCTTAAAGCCACGACATGGATGAGCTCACCAAAAGAATAAACATGGCTAGAGAAGAAAGAAACATGAGCGATCAGAAAGATGAAGAGATAACAGCAAGGAGTGACTCAGCAACTGATGGGACAGGAGGCTAGCTGGAAGGGTTTGGTGTCCTGGAAGCCAAGTGGACAGAGGGTACAAAGAAGGAGGGAGAAGAACCTCCCTCTGGGCCAGATGTTGAAGAGGTTCAGCTCAGAGGACCCCTGAGAACTGAGCACTGGGTAAGTCCCTGGGAACTTTAGCACCTTCAGTGTTTTTGTTTGTTTGTTTTTTAAAATATATTTTATTGATTTTTTATAGAGAGGAATAGAGAGTTAGAAACATCAATGAGAGAGGGACATTGATCAGCTGCTTTCTGCACACCCCCTACTGGAATGTGCCCGCAACCAAGGTACACGCCCTTGACTGAAATCGAACCTGGGACCTTTCCGTCTGCAGGCCCATGCTCTGTCCACTGAGCCAAACCGGTTTCAGCAGCACCAGCGGTTTTGATGAAAAGAATGAGGAGCCAAAACCCGACTAGGGTAGGCTTGACCAAAATAATAATAAGAGGCATTGGAGATAGAAAGAAACAAAACATCTTCGAGATGTTTTGAAGGACAGCAAAGCGGGAAAATAGGGCCATATCTACATGAGGAGGCGGGATCCAAAGAGGATGGTTTTGATTATTCGCCGGGGGAAATGGCAGCAGGCTGGGCATTGATAAGCATGACCTAATGGAAAGGGTAAGTGGATGTGAGTGAGCAGAGCATTCGCTGGGTAGAGGCTGATAGGAGATTTTGATCCTCCGAGCCTTCTGTAATGACAGGGTACATCAAGATGATGACTAATTTATGGGATGCTTGGAGGTTGGGAGTTAAAGACTCATTCGTTGATGTGCAAATCACATGGTTCAGCATAGCAGAAGTTGTTTGGTCGTAACTGCTCTTTTCAATGTTGAAGACTCAAGCAATATGATTATTCCACCCGAACAGCAATAGTAAAAAAGACAATTACATGTTTTTAGTGTTTGCACTCCTGCATCCCATTAAAAAATGAGAGTTTTTAAAATAGCGTACCAGGGTAATCTAACTCTAAGATATTCTTAAGTTCTTTAATGGAGAATTTAAAATAAATTAAAAGTATATAACAAGATGCCCATTATGGCAAAGATTAAACACTGAGTAAGAGGTAATTAAATTTTTATGTCAGCACCTTTGATATCAAGTAGTAGAGTTAAGACATGTTACTGAAGCATATTTGCTTCAAAGAATCACTAGTGGTGCATCCTTCAATTATGTAAATTTGGGCCGAGAAGAGCACAGGAGAGGAATTAGGGGGAGAAAAGTATGTAAGCGATCTCATAGACATTGACTTTTTCACTGTTCCTTCAGTCATTCAGGTTGGTCACAAGGTGTAAGGAGGTTCTGTTTTGATAAGAACCCTAAGGATTCTGGGAAGAAGGAAACCCCAGTGCTACAGCCTAAGATTTAATAACAGAATGGTGCACAATTCACCATCCCTCAGATATCTTCTCAGAGAAGGTTCATGAGTTTTCCCCAAATAATTTTGATAAGTTCACCCCTTTAATCAAAATATTTGGCTAATTAGGGATCACATGAATTGTTTCACCAGCTCAAAGATAATATAATCACAGTCACTTAATATTATCCTATTATGTGTATATATGTGTGTGTGTGCCTCTATATCATGTATATTCAGTATATATAGATCTATAAATATAAAATATTGGTGACCCTTGTTGGTGACCCTTGCTCAAGAGGAAAGCTGGAAGCTCCTAGGAGAACGTGCTACGAGGACACAGCTGACAATGAAGGTGCCACAGAAGCAGCCACTGCCAAGGTCTGATGGGGCAGGGTGGTCTCAGCTGTGGGGTTTCAAGCAGAATAAAACCTTCGAGTGTGCTGTGGAGAGCACCAGGGCCCGGCCAAGATCTGGACCACTAAAGGCATCAAGAGGAGGTGTCTGTGTGATGACGGATCACTTGTCTCCATCAGTGACCCCGAGGGGCATCATCCAAAGGCGGTGGCAGACTGAACTGACAAGACTCTGGATCTCTCCAGAGTTAAATTTTATATCAAGAGACCACTTTGACCTGAGTAACTTCTGTTTCCTTCCTTCCCTCCCTTCCATCCTCCTCTCCCCCTCCTTTCTTTCTTATTTTTTAAAAATATATTTTATTGATTTTTTACAGAGAGGAAGGGAGAGAGATAGAGAGTTAGAAACATCGATGAGAGAGAGACATGGATCAGCTGCCTCCTGCACACCCCCAACTGGGGATGTGCCTGCAACCAGGAAACATGCCCTTGACCGGAATTGAACCCGGGACCTTTCAGTCTGTAGGCCGACGCTCTATCCACTAAACCAAACCAGTTTCGGCCTCCCCTTCCTTTCTTTTAAGCAGTTGAAATGATGCAGATGGGCAAGATCTTTAAAAGGATAGTTAGGATGTCTAATAATAGTTTCCTGGAGACTGAAGGCATAATATTCTGCATGTGTGTGTGTGTGTTTTACATTTGTAGATCTATATAGACTGAATCTACATGATATAGATGCACATACACACATATATACACATACTCAACAGCATAATATTAAGTGACTGTGATTATATTATCTCTGAGCTGGTGAAACAATTCATGTGATCCCTAATTAGCCAAATATTTTGATTAAAGTGGTGAACTTATCAAAACGCATATTTAGAAATACTTGTTTACTTTCTTTTCACTCTCTTTCGCTTAGGCATATTTTTAATTCAGTGCTTCTTATTTGATTATTTAGAGAGAGAAACTCCGAGGGCGCTATTAATTAATAGATAAGGGTACATTTACAAACACAGCATAAAATTCTTGTGTAATAGCTTAGACTGTAAAAATAACAAAAATAATCAAAGAAGCTTGAGTATTAAAACATTTGTATCTCCTTTTCCTCTGTAAGTGGCTCCCTGCGTGAACATATTGAACACATCACAGATATTTAACAAGTGGCATAAAGGTATTGGCTGTGTACTGTTGTATCAAGTTACACTGGAAAAAAAATTGCAAAATAGGAGTAAATGTGATACGCTCATTTTCCGGCTGCCTGCTGAGACACACTCTAGGTAAGATGCCTCTTTTTTGTGATTTCTGTATAACTATTCTATTGCATTAAATTCCAGTCATTCCTTTCTCCTTCTGGCACCCCATTTTAAATCAAAGATTTTCATTGATGATTTTTTTAAAAGCACAGTTCATAATTACAAATGATTTCACCTACAATACCGAGGAGCCTTTTGTGACAAGAAGCAGCAGAAATGAAAAGCAGAGACAAAAAGCCTCCACGTGTTGTATTTCCATGAAGCGCAGGATAATAGGGATACTATTCACCTCAGTACAAATCAGAAACAAAATTCCTGTCTTAGAAAAGTCTGAAAAATAAAAATGCTATATAAATTCTCTCCGGGAGTAATGTACTGGGGAAGCGATGCTGAACATCAAAAACACCTCAGAATTAGAATGAGGAAACAGGATTCTGCCCCCAGCTTTGCAACGTAAAGCTGGTCACCTGTGAAATAAAGGGTGATGCCAGCTTATTCTTGAGTCAAATGAAGGTCTAAGAGTCTATGAAATCCATCTATAGGGTGTGTGTGTGTGTGTGTGTGTGTGTGTGTGTGTGTGTGTGTGTATGGGGGTGTACATATATATTTTCTTCTTCAAAATACCACCATCAGCTATAAGCAACTTTTTAAAAAATATATAATTTACTGATTTTTTACAGAGAGGAAAGGAGAGGGATAGAGAGTTAGAAACATCGATGAGAGACATCAATCATCCACCTCCTGCACGCCTCCCACTGGGGATGTGCCCACAACCAGGATACATGCCCTTGACCGGAATTGAACCTGAGACCTTTCAGTCCGCAGGCCGACGCTCTATCCACTGAGCCAAACCAGTTTCAACTACAAGCAACTTTTTAATATCCTCTATGTTGCTTAAGTTGTTATCTCTTCAAATAGCAGAAAAGTTCCAAATTATGTCATCTATTGGGGCCTAGTAAAAGATGAGATATGGAAGTCTGATTTACTTTTTAAATCTGAATATCATTAGACAAACTTAAAACTATATTATGTTAACATTCCAGCTAATATATAGTTAAGTTGGTACACTAAACAAAGTTATCATAAAAATGTCTGGCATTGTTAATAATTTTTACTGTATCTCAAATGAGTGTTGGGGAAAGAGGCTATTGTACACCATTACTCTTCTGGACAACAATGCTCTCAGCAATTTCACATGAAGGTTAGAGAAACTCTGCAGTATCCATGAATATATACCTCCTATATATTAATAAATGTTGATTGACATGAGTGAGGGAAAACACAGTATCATACGTATCTGTAACTTGAAACACTGATACTAATAACACTACATGTTATTATGAAATTCATTTATCATTTGTTTCCATTACCCCTGGAATATAACTGATCACCCACTTAAGTCAGACACCTGAATCCTAAGGATCAATCCTCCAGGAGTATTTGAAGGTGTATCCTTAGATAAATATGATTTTCAACAATGAACACCTACAATGTATTAAAGTATGTATAAGCTGGATATCTGTTCTCAAGAGTGGCAATTCCCTTCAACTCGGAGACAGAAAAGACCCAGAAGGACAAGTGTCTAGAACCTCAAGACAGTTACACAGAGATCCGGACTGAAGCTGCTGATCTGAATCTTCTCAGGCAGTTTTTTTTTTTTTAGCATTTTAATCATTTTATTTTATTTTATTTTTCAATTTTAATTTTTTATTAATGTGTTACATGTATACATATCTTGCCATTGCCCCCTTACTCCGATGCATACCCTAACCCCCCAGGGTTTTGTGTCCATTGGTTATGCTTATCTGCATGCATACAAGTCCTTTGGTTGATCTCTTATCTACCTCACCTCTCCTTAACCTTCCCGCTGTAATCTGACATTCTGTTTGATGCTTTACTGCCTCTGTATCTATCTTTTTGTTCATCATTTTATAATGTTCTTTATTATCCATAAATGAGTGAGATCATGTGATATTTTTCTTTCATTGGCTGACTTATTTCACAACATAATGCTCTCCAGTTTCATCCAGGTTTCTGCAAATGGTAAGAATTCCTTCTTTTTAATGGCAGCATAGAATTCCATTGTGTAGATGTACCACAGTTTTCTGATCCAGTCATCTGCTGACGGCACCAAGGCTGTTTCCAAATTGTAGTTATTGTAAATTGTGCTGCTATGAACATAGGGATGCATATGTCCTTTCTGATTGGTGTTTCTAGTTTCTTGGGATATATTCCTAGGAGTGGGATCGCTGGGTCAAATGCGAGCTCCATTTTTAGTTTTTTTGAGAAAACCCCATACTGTTCTCCACAGTGGCTGTACCGGTCTGCGTTCCCACCAGCAGTTCTAACGTCAAGACTAGATATCAAACCCACAGGAGCATGCTGACGTAAATAACAAATGGTAGCCCAACTGGGGGCCCAGCACTATGCGTGCACTGTGTATGTGCAATGGATCTGCATGCACTGTCTGCGCTGTGTGTGCACCGGTCCAAGCTCTCTCTCCATGTCACAGTCCACCTGCCACTCTCCCTGTATCCACAAAACATGGAGCTACCCCCAATATTAGATCAGCTAAGCTCTCCTCGAACATGACATATTGAGTCAGCGCGGACTTCAGGATTTCAAATTGTCCCCTGGAATTAACTCCCTGACTAATCAGACAGTTAAAGCGCGGATCCATTAGGCTCGGTGGAACGCATGTTTTAAGTGTGAGTGCCATACAATGAAGAGTGGATAAGTGCAGCATTAATAAAGCGCCGTGTGACACAATGGACAGGTGGATGTTTAACGACAATGATAAACGGTGGAGCACCCGGCGTCTCCCTGTCCCTCAGGCATCACGCCGGTCCCCCTGCACCGCGCGATGGGCACCATGGGAGAGGCAAAGTCGGGTCTTCATTAGTGCGACCCACGCGGCTTTTCATTACCAGAGAAATGGTTATGGCCTCTCTCTATTAATTAAGCACGCATTTCTGCAGACCAGCGCAATGGCATAAAATGCCCAGCAGTTCTTAAGCTATACCAGATCCTCAATGTCGCAGAAATAGACTCCACCTGTATTAATTTCATGCATTGAACCCCCTGTTCTTTTGAGAATGCAAGGCAACTGAATTTAAAATGCAGGCTTGGTGGCCCAGCGCGGACCTATGAACCAGGAGGTCACGGTTTGATTCCCAGTGAGGGCACATGCGCAGGTGGCAGGCTCCATCCTCAGCGTGAGGTGTGCAGGAGGCAGCCAATCAATGCTTCTCTCTCTTCATTGAGGTTTCTATCTCTCTCACACGTTCTCCTTTCCTCCCTGGAATCAAATAAACATTTTTTTTTAAATGTTGCTAAGTACTGACTGAACTTCACACTCAAGGATATTTCCCTCTAACATCTTGCTTTGTGACTGTTGTGATAAACTGATTTGTCTTTTTTTCCAAACAATCTCTTCAAATTCAGCCTGAATGCCTTCCCAACTTCGCAAGGGCCTAACTCCGGTCAGGGGCAGGTTAATGAGAGTAGCAGCGGTGCTTACAGAAATGAAGTGACTTACATCTTGAGAGAGAATTAGCAGCTACAGAGCAGTCACTAGGAATCCTTTATTCCCTGTCACTGGAGCACGCCTAGGAAAAGAATTAATCGACCCTGCTCAAAGATGTGAAGTCCTCCTTTATTTGGGGGTCCAAGTATGCTTGGATATGTCAGCTTCCTTTCTAGCTGGTTCAGACAGGAAAATAAGGAAGGTCACGTAAAGAAGGTCACCTGTTTTCCAGTCCCTAAGAATTGATAAAATCCTAGTACCCTCCATTCCTACTCCCACTCCCATATTTAAGGCAAAACCCTGATCTCTCCACAGAGGGACTTCTTGGATCATCAACTTTAAAGCTTACAAAAGTACAGTAAGGAAGGAATCCATGAAATTTTTTTCTTGCTATGACTTTTTTTAAAAAATATATTTTATTATACGGAGAGGAAGGGAAAGGGATAGAGAGTTAGAAACATTGATGACAGAGAGACATCGATCAGCTGCCTCCTGCACACCCCTACTGGGGATGTGCCTGCAATCAAGGTGCATGCCCTTGACCGGAATCGAACCTGGGACCTTTTAGTTCGCAGGCCAATGCTCTATCCACTGAGCCAAACTGGTTTCAGCATGTGAATTTTTCACATGTACAGTTTTCAGAGCAAAAGCTATAAAACAACATGAATAAATTTCATAATCTTTATGAAAAAAATCGTTTTCCAGGTAGTTTGATATATTGGAGTCCCTGAAAGCAAATAGTAAAATCCAGTCAATAAGAATACATATGTACTGTATTCTTAGTGCTCACAAAATCATCAAGGATCATTTTGCCAAGTAAAGCAAAATGTATAGGTGATAGTATGATCCAGAATGAGGTGCTCGAGATTAATTTGATACTATCAGAGACTATTCTGACAACGAGCCAACTTTTTCTCCATAACTCCACTGTGTTATTTTTATTTTGTGATTGCTAACAGAAATAATGACATTGTTAATTCCACTTCTATTGACTACGGTCACTACCGAGTTCATCAACCTCCTGTCGTAACATAAAATAGGAAGCTTGACCCTCACCTTATCTGAGAGACTTTTATTTGGAACATTATCACTTGCATTTATTGGTAATTACTTTGATCCTTTATGATTACGTTATTGATTCTTCGGCATGCCTTTCCACGGAAGCATTAACAAACATTTAGCTTCGAAGGCGATGTTTTCATTTTATTTTCTAGCCTTTGGTAAGGACCTTGACACTGACTCTGACCATCATATTTCCAATACTCATGAAGAGAAAACGCATTTCCATAGTTTATTGCTTGCACTTCCATTGGAATGGCAAGGCTGCTGGTAATAGAGTGTCGTAGCATGCAATTCCAATCAAATGATTCATTTTGCATTAGTGCAACTGTTTGCAAGTGTGCTTCATCCAAATTTATTAATCTTATTTCCCTCTTGTAGCATTGACCGTTAAACTCTATAATATGAATTAAATCTGTGCGGTTAAAATTCCTTTATGAAAGTTAAGTCCTGCCATGGCTTTTATGCTCATTTTGATTCATTTTGTAAAAGTTAGATTACTAATGCAGATTGAGAGGCAATTCTGATTTAATTGCATTTATTTCTGGTATTGTATTTCAGATACAAGAATCTCCATCAATATGTTCAGTGTAACTTTCCTTCCACATTTCAACTGAGCTCCCTTCACTACTTGCCTTGATTCACACCATCTATTCCTCTGCCCTGATCATGCAAAGACTTCAGAGCCACTGGTCTTATATATATATATATATATATATATATATATATATATATATATATATTACTGATATATATATTTTATATATATATATATATATTACTGATATATATATATATATTTTACTGATATATATATATATTTTTTTATTTATATATATATATATATATATATATATATATATATATATTTTTTTTTTTTTTTTTACAGAGAGGAAGGGAAAGAGAAAGTCAGAAACATCAATGAGAGAGAGACATCGATCAGCCGCCTCCTGCACACCCCACAGTGGAGATGTGCCCGCAAGCAAGGTACATGCCCCCAACCGGAATCGAACCTGGGACCTTTCAGTCCGCAATCCGACGCTCTATCCACTGAGCCAAACCGGTCTCGGTGCCACTGGGTCTTTATTCCACACCCGCTACCCTTTTGCGTCCTCCCTTTTTCTCACCAGTTCCAAAGCAAATCCAACTCTGTCACTCACCAGCTGCATGGCCTGAAGGACGCATCTTTGTCTCAGTGAGTAATGGTTGCTGCGTGTATTAAGTGATGCAGCTTGATAAGCTTTGGGGACTCTAAAAAAATTAGACCTGGCCTGTGGCCTTTAATGTATAGACAGCAAGACCCACGCGAACATGAGGACACTTAGTGGAACAGTGACGCATGACTCTGTTGGAATGCCAGCTTCTCTCTTTAGTAGCTCTGTGGTCCCGGGCAGCTGATTTAACCTCTTACCACTGGTTTATCAACTGTTAAATGGGGTCATAAATTCCGATGCCCTGGGACGGGTTTGGAAGATTCACATGAGCACATGTGTGGAGGTGTTGAGACAGTGAGCGGCCCAGGGTCAGTAGACTGAGATAAGGTCCGCTGTTTCCCAGCCCCTAAGAACAGATAAAACTTTAGGGTCCTCCATTCCCACACCCACTTCCATAGAGAAGGCAAAATTCTGACCGCTCCCCAGAGTGTCTTTTGGAGATAGCATTGGAAATAAGGAAACATACCAAAAACATTTAAAGAGTTCACTTTCGATGTTCTTGTCCCAGTTTTGCTGAGGCTCTGAACTAGAACTTTCTGAGCACGAGTGGTACCCTAACCATGCCCTATGAAAGGTGCCGGGGGGGTGTGCCTCAGTGTGCCCATCCACTGATCCACTGGCACTGGTATAATGATCTGGGGGTGCTGGGACACGAATCACTGTTCTCACAACTTTTCAGATCCTTTAAAAAAAATTATATATATATATATATATATATATATATATATATATATATATATGTTATTGATTTTTTATAGAGAGGAAGGGAGAAGGATAAAGAGTTAGAAACAGCCGAAACCGGTTTGGTTCAGTGGATAGAGCATCAGCCTGCAGACTGAAAGGTCCCAGGTTCGATTCCGGTCAAGGGCATGTACATTGGTTGCAGGCACATCCCCAGTAGGGGGTGTGCAGGAGGCGGCTGATCGATGTCTCTCTCTCATCGATGTTTCTAACTTTCTATCCCTCTTCCTTCCTCTCTGTGAAAAACCAATAAAATATATATTAAAAAAAAAAAGAGTTAGAAACATCGATATGAGAGAGACATCGATCAGCTGCCTCCTGCACGCCTCCTACTGGGGATGTGCCCGCAACCAAGGTACATGCCCTTGACTGGAATCGAACCTGGGACCTTTCAGTCTGCAGGCCGATGCTCTGTCCACTGAGCCAAACCAGTCTTGGCTTCAGATTCTTTTGCAAAACCTTGTATGGCAACCCCAGAAGCCCACCCACACTGGCAGATCCTGGAAACAGAGACCTCCCTCTTCGAGACTGAAAGCGTTTGCCTCAGGCTGGAGCTGGTGGGGAATGAGGAGCCGAGTAGGAAATGGTGAAGGCCACGGACTGATGGGTACATCCCCTTTGCAATATGAAAGAGAAAACTGGAGAGAGACTGTGCATGAGTGAGTAATACAGGCTGAGAAGAGGAGGCTGGGGGTCAGGGGGAGATTGACAATGGAATAAAAATTGCATGATCATATTAATTTATTGCTATTTTATAAGAGCTCTGCATTTGCCTGAGGTTCATAGAAGAAGGGTTTTACTTATATAACCTTAGTGGAATAGGTTTCTGCTTAAATAAAATAAAAACTCAACCTCATGGCGCTACATCTCAGGACTTTGGCACGTTTATCGATGTGTGGATCTGTTTAAGCATCTTCCACCCCTTCAGTCCGTCTTGGTGAACCAGCTCATCCTCAGCTTCTGCCTCCTGAGCCATGAGAATCAGCCCCCATAACCAAGCCTCTCCCCACTGTGTCCCCAAACTAGGGCAGGAGCAGGCAGTGGCTGCAGAGCTGGCAAATCAGGACAGCACCGGTGGGAAAAGAGGAACGGGATGCGGGTGCTGGAATTTGATAAGAAAAAGGGGAAAAGAGAATAAGGGAGACGCACAAGTTCAAACTGAACGGAGGCTTTGAGAGGAGTCTCATAGGGGTGATCGCAGACCGAGATGTGAAGGGTGAGAATCAGAAACAGAGACGTCATAGTCAAGAAGAAAGCAGGGACCTACAGGAGTGGCAGATCCAGGAGGGAGTCCAGGGGCTGACTCAGCTTCTGAGCACTTTTACTCGTAGTTTCTAACCCCCAGGCACACACCTTTCCCTAAGACCAGCGGTTCTCAACCTGTGGGTCACGACCCCTTTGGGGGATCGAATGACCCTTTCACAGGGGTCGCCTAAGACCATCGGAAAATGCAGATATTTACATCACGATGCATCACAGTAGCAAAATTTCATGGTTGGGGGTCACCACCCCATGAGGAACTGTATGCAAGGGTCGCGGCCTGAGGAAGGTTGAGAACCACTGCCTTAGACTCTAGTCAGGGGCTCTATTCCTTACCACCGAAGGCGCCCCAGTAAAACGCCAGTCTCACTGAAACAGATTATAAGCCCCATCTTCTCACTGAATGAAGAAGGACAAACCTGCTGGACCCCTTTCCTGATGGCCTTCGGTGCTGCCAGCTGCAGCGAGACGCTGGGACACAGGGATGCTCGCCGGGCTGCTGGGTGCGCACGCACGGTCTTTATCTCCTCTCCCAAGAGCCCGGGAAATGATGCTCTTAGAATCCCCAGCCTCCTTTGTGTGCGTTTTCAATCTCCCCCATTACCATAAATCTGCCTGCCCGGAACGGCTTTCGGTCTAACTTTCCGCCTCTAATCTTCTGGAAGCTGGGGAGGAAGATAACCGGGCTTGGCGGACTCCGGGATGAAATGAGAGCGCAGCTCCTGTGCCCTGGGTCACCTCTTCAGAATATGATCGCTATTTACAGAAGAATCCTGCAACCGGAAGGAGGCAGGGAGAAGAGGAATATTCTCTAGGTCTGGAGCTGCTCTAAGAAGCTGCTCACCAGTTGCCTCAGTCACAGAGACCCGAGTCAGGAGAATCAGGCCCGATAACCAGCATTCTGCAGTGGAATTCTAATGTGGGCATGGGTATTTCCACAATAGTGGCTGCCTCTTAAAGCTTTACTAACAGAGAAAACAATGTGAACATCTTTATACGTTATTTACTGAAGATTAGATTTTAAAAGCAAAGTAAGGATAGTCAGGTCGTATTTCTAAAATAAAATTAGGTAACCAAATACAGTGGTACCTCGAGATACGAGTTTAATTCGTTCCGTAACCTTGAGGCGTGGGAAACTATGAGACGCTCGAGTCGTAGTAAACTGGCAGGTCTTGTGCAGCCGGCCGATCTGCGCGATGACTCCTATCTCAAATGTTGCTTGTATTTCAAAGCAAAAATCGCTTGCTCGATGGCTCGTATCTCAAAAATCTCGTATGTTAGGGCACTGGTATCTCGATGTACCACTGTAACTTCTTTGAATTCTTAAAATGTTTTTATTTTTATTTTTTGTGGATCCTCTTTCAAATTAAACCTTCTCTGCTTAAGTGGGTTTCGATTATTTGTAATTTTCTAGGTAACTACAGTGGCACAATTTTTCTCAAATGGTGAAATTGTGTCAGAGGATTCACTCATTTATAGCACATACGTGTAGAATCCCTACTATGTTCCAACAGTAACGTGGGCCAGGGGAGATACTGAGGAACAAAATAGACAAGCACCTGCCTAGTTGAGGCTGACATTATATTAAAAATACTACAGGCCGTTGTGCTGCAGTCCAGAGAGCTCGCAGATTTTCTCTGAGGTGACATTTCCCCAAATAGTCTAATTTAGAGCTCAAAGCAGGACACTTCTGGGGAAAAAAAAAAGTGGCCTTGTGAATAATGACACAGGATCATTAGCATATGGCTGGACATTCCCTGGAAAATCAGATATACAGTCACCTCATGTTTAGGTCAATGCCCAGCACACAGTAGGTGCTCAATAAGCATTTGCTGCCTAAGTTGAAAAGGTATGAATAAGAGGGGCCATGCAACTCAATTATTAATGAAAAGAACAATCATTCATGGACTAACTCTTCATGCTCTCTGCCATCCGTATAAGCAAGTTTAATAAAATCTCGGTCACTTCCAATCTGGCTTACCATAAAAATGATGGAGTAACATGGCCGCCGGCCAGCGCCTGAAAGCTCACTTAGGAAAATTACAGGGACGGAAGGCAGCCCTCTTCCATTGAAGTCTTTGTTGGGAACGAGCTTGTTACTGAAATTGTTCTGCCTCCCATGCTCCTTTCTTTCCCCAGCTGAATATTAACCTTTTAGCTAAATTCCTCCCAGTTAGTCACTCGAAGAGGTTAGATTTATCAGAGTGCGGTCTCAAATAAGGCTCTAATTGAAAAAAAAAAGCTCACCCCCAACTGTTCTTCCTTGAATGGTTTGTCAACCCAAATGTCATCACGTCGTTGCCTCTGAGCCAGGAACAAATGCCATACCGTTATCACTACCCGCCCAGGGTTCTGTAGGCCTCACCTACACTAAGTCACTAAGGAAACATCACTGGCAGGGCTCTTCGGTGAGAGCCAGGCATGCGCATTCTGAGATCCTATGCACACTCTTGTCTAGAAGAGTGTATTGTTTTCCTACAGGCGATTTCATAGCTTTTGTCTACTTTTCAGAGTGCTCTGAGATTAGGACTCTCATTCCATTTTACTTTCTGCGAAACCATCCTCCAAATTTGTTTTGTCGCGTTTGGCAAATCACTGGGGGAAACTAGAGGGAAAGGAATGGATGTGAGGTGGGAAGGCAAATGCACCACGAGTTGCTCAGACCATTGAGAATGAGCTGGGTGGAGACTATGTATAAGGGCTATGTCCACGCCAACGTACTGCCACCATCCTGATCTGAAGACACGGGGCCTCGTTTGTCAAGCTCTAATGACATGTATGCTGATCTCCAATGAAATGTGAATGTAACTCTCTCAGAACTACTAAGACAGAACTGCGAATGGAAACTGGCAAAGAATGCTCCTGAGACTGGAACACCAAAATCAATGAAATGTGGTCTTCTCATCTTCCTCCCTCTACCACCGCCATCCACCCATCTACCCAATTCAATCCGGTAAATCTTAGAGAAAAATCTCTCTCTTCAAAGCCTTTAAAATTGTTCAGTGGATTCCATTTCCCTTGGATAAAATTCAGCATTCTTAGCCAGTCATTAAAACCTCTATTATTACACAGTGCACAGGACCAAAACCTCTCCAGAAGCTCATCTAACACAAGTTCCTATCATGAACATTCTGCTCTTTATGAATGATATGCTCTTCCTCCACCAGAAAAACAACTACATTACAGTGGTACCTCGAGATACGAGTTTAATTTGTTCCGTAACCTTGAGGCGTGGGAAACTATGAGACGCTCGAGTCTCGGTAAACTGGTGGGTCTTGTGCAGCTGGCCAATCTGAGCAATTACTCCTATCTCAAATGTTGCTCGTATTTCAAAGCCAAAATTGCTCGTATTTCAAAAATCTCGTATGTTAGGGCACTCGTATCTCGAGGTACCACTGTATTCTACTTCCAAGATGGAACTGGTATATCCCTCAATCTCACAAGATTAAGTTAGCTCATCCTTCGGGGTCTACATCAGTCGCCCTTCCTCTGCGAAGTCTGTTCCAACCACTGAGCTCACACTGCAGTTCTGTGCCTCTTAACTTGTACAGTAACCACTTCCTGCTCCAAACCGTTAGCACTTAACACATGTTGCCTTATAGTTATGTAATTTTTATTTGTTTTTTAAATATAGTTTATTGATTTTTTACAGAGAGGAAGGGAGAGGATAGAGGGAAACATCGATAAGAGACATCGATCAGCTGCCTCGTGCACGCCCCCTACTGGGGATGTGCCCGCAACCAAGGTACAAGCCGTTGACCAGAATCAAACCTGGGACCTTTCGGTCCGCAGACCAATGCTCTATCCACTGAGCCAAACCGGTTTCGGCTATGTAATTTTTTTAAAATCTTATGCTCAGACTTCTCAACTATGCTAAAGGCTTCTTGAAGGCAAAAGCCATCTTTAGACCGCTTTGATTCCCTTGCTATTTTTAGCGCTGCTTCTCTGCTGATGGTGTTGTTTGAAAATAGTATCATGGAGTTAGAAGAATGAAAATAATGGACCAAGATGGGGGTGGTGCTTTTTATTATGGGGGAATTGTTTTGCTTATTTGAAATCCCTAAGCACCTGAAGCCGTCCCTTGTGCCTCTTCCATCTGTAAGAGAGATTTTGTTTGCACAGGCGGACCAAACTCTGAGGTCCGTTTAAGAATATGGAGAAGAGAATTGCTTCAAAATTGTTCCGAGGTTATTACCGTGAACAGCGTAACTCTCTCCGAACCACTCAGACAGAACCGAGAATGCAAACTGGCAAATAGTGCTCCTGAGACTGGAACACCCAAATCAATCAATTGCATTTAAATGTCTCTCTGGGCATCATGATGAATCGAATATAGCCCCACAATTTAAAATGTGAGAGAACTTTCAGTGCAACTAACTCCCTGCAAAATGAACTGCTAAGGAGATGAGAAATCTCAGCGGGCTGGGCGCGTTAGTGCCAGCGCCCTTTGCCATCTGAACGGCAGCCAGCGAAAGGTAGACAGGAGAACGATTCCATGATACACATAAGCAAATTGCTACGGTAGCATCAACACCAAAAGATAGTGGCAGGGAGAATGTCAGGTGACATTATCGATGACACATGAATACAAATCAGCCATGCAGATGGAATGAAAGTGTCATAGCCAGATTAGGAATTCCTACAGAAAGTATTTTTTTTTAATGACCTGTAAAATCCTGAAACAACATTTCAGATGTATGTAGGTAGAGGGGCCAGTAAATTATATGAGGCCAAAGACAATAAAGGATGTGATGTGATCTGAGGAGGTAGCTGATGGAGTTACTGACGTCAGAAAAAGAAGAAAGATGCTAAAGCATCTACTGATGTGACAGGTTACTTGATTGTAGACTTGAGGGAACAGCGGGCTGTAGATAAACAGTATCAACAGTTTTAAATGTCTACAACATTTATGGTTTTCTTTTGAATGCAAGTTAAACTGAACATAGAGACCACTGTGTAGGGATAAGAGAGACTTTAAAGTTACAGGAAGTGCTGAGGAGTTACAGGCTATGGTCTTTATTCACATCCTTCTATTGCGGAATTCTCAGGAGTTCTCTTCTCTTAGCTGCCACCTCCCCCAACACACCTGCGATGCTAGATTCCCAAACTGGAGGCCAGCAGCTAGAAAGCCAGTTCTGAGAACCATCTCTAGGGCTTCTCTGAATCTGAATTCCCCGAGCTAAGCTTCGCTTTGATCTCTTCAGTCCTTTCATTTCATGGAACTGGTCCCCACTCACAGATTCACATCCATTCCTGCGCCAGAGCAACCGAACATCTGAACATGTTACTACGTAAAGTCAGAACACACGGAGGCACAACTAGTGAAGTCACAGCTGGACAATATTTAACACTTGCATTCGAAGAGCACACAGTGTCTGTGAACATATAAAGGGACTATATGTGTAAAGAGTTATGCAGTCTCTTGAGGTTTGTAACTGTTTTGCTCAGCACTCGTGTCTGCAGAATGATGCTGTGAAGAGGGAGGGGATGGCCGAGACAGGTTTGGCTCAGTGGATAGAGCGTTGGCCTGCGGACTGAAAGGTCCCAGGTTCGATTCCGGTCAAGGGCATGTACCTTGCTTGCGGGCACATCTCCAGTGTGGGGCATGCAGGAGGTGGCTGATCGATGTCTCACTCTCATCAATGTTTCTGACTTTCTATCCCTCTCCCTTCCTCTCTGTAAAAATTCAATAAAAATATATTTAAAAAAAAAGAGGGAGAGGAAGAAGTGCAGCTACAGGATTCTTCATGGATAACCTTCCTGAGAAATCGAGTCACCAGTGATACCCCTGCCATTCCAAAACCTGCAGGTTCCATCAGAGACCGCAGTCACCACTGCATTCACTGGCAATTGTGACTATTAATAGCTGTTGTTATCATTCTCCTGTTGAGTAGAATAACCATAAATTCCCTTGAAAGAAGCTATTATTTAGGGATTGGACAAAAAAGTTATCACCTTGCTGTTTTTGTTTCTTCCCCCGCCTCCTCTTCTCTCTCTCTCTCTCTCTCTCTCTCTCTCTCTCTCTCTCTCTCTCTAGTTATATCTCTATCTCTATCTCTATCTCTGTCTCTGTCTCTGTCTCTATCTCTATCTCTCTTTCTCCCTCTAAATCCTGAGAACATGATTAGAGATAGGAAGGGCGAGAGAGAAACATCCATCAGCTGCCTTCTGTATGTGCCCAGAATGGAACTGACAACCTCTCAGTGCACAGGACAAGGCTCAGCCAGCTGAGCCATTCCAGCTGGGACTCTCTCTTTCTCTTTATTCTTTCTGCAATGATGTCATTATTACAATTGTCATCTAGATCTTGTATTTGCCCCCGCCTGGTATGTTTCACCCTCACTCAACTCATTCATTGTTTATAAAGAAAAGAAAAAAGGCTTTGTTTTGTAAATTAAAAGAAATCATTAGCCTGCTTATAAAATACCCACTGATCTCACTGCGGCTCACGGTTTTAGGATTATACTGTGATCCGATGTGTTCGTAATTGCTGGATTACTGACCACATAATTGTCTTTGCTCGTAACCATAATTAAGGTTTACACTTATTCTAATTTGAAAATATAGATTGTCAATTACTGTCTCTCAGATCACTAAAGGGTTTTGATGATTTTTTTAAAATATATTTTTAATATTTTTTAGTTGATTTCAGATGGGAAGGGAGGGGGAGAGAGAGAGAGAAACATCAATGATGAGAGAGAATCATTGAGCAATAGGCTATCTTCTGCACATCCCCTACTGGGAATCAAGCCCACAACCCAGGCATGCGCCCTGATCAGGAACAGAACCATGACCTCCAGGTTCCTAGGTCGATGCTCAACCACTGAGCCACCCCAGCTAGGCTCTATGAGCTTTTGAGAAGAATACTAAGAATAAACTGTGGAGAAGGAAAAGGTTAGGTTTCAAAACAAGAAACACAAAAGTGTGGTTTACTATCTTTCCATTTCCCCCTCCTGTTCTAAATGAAGTCAGTCATTCCATATTCCAATGCAAATATAAATGCTAAACAGGTTAAGTTTGTTTGTGAAGAAAAAAACAAAACAAGACCCCTGTTTGCTTCTGCCTCCGCCTTCTCGTTCAGTGCTCATTAAACCAGCCGAGAAAGCCTGTTGGTCACGTCTGGCAGGCATTTATTGGCTCTGCTATTGTTTGTTTTGAACAATGAAATGTGTTACACTAAAATAAAAAGTCAGCTAATTTTAAGCTTCTTTGCATAAACATCTTCCCATGACTGAGCTATTTCTAATAAGATTAGTATTTTTTTTTTTAGCTTAGGATGTTTGGATTTTCAACATAATATTTGGGTTTATAATTGGAAAATGTGCCAAAGAAAATGAGAAAACACTTCATTTCTGTGGTGAATTCTTCAGGCCGCTGACTAGACACACAGCAGGCGGGGGCCTGGCCAGCCCTGGAGCAGGCAGCCACCCTCCGGAAGCCGGTCTGGGCTGAGACCAGTATCTTCAGGCTCCGTATGCCCCATGCAGCCAGAAAGGTGGGTGTCTGTTACCTCAGTTTTTTCCTTTTCCTCTCTCTTGGCCAATGAACTCACTGCCACAAACCCATCCTCTTCATTCTTCCAGCCTGCAGCCCTCATTAACTATAACCTGGTGTGTTCAATTCTGGCTTCTTTCTCCTGTCTTCATTTCTCCCCATTTCTCTATGTCCTCTGAATCATCTATGTATATAAAAGCCTCATATGCAAAGTAACCCCTTAGGAGTTCAACAGACCTGGAGTTCAATAGCTCACTATGACATGCGTTGACTACAGAGGGGTGGGGAGTATAGAATGAAGGAAGGTCCCAGCCAGCAGCTAGGAGATGCCAGGGACCCTACCCATGCATGAATTTTGTGCACTGGGCATCTAGTTTTAAAATAAAAATGTGATGCCCTCATCCTAGTTATTGTCATTAAATACTGTCCCAGGAATTATACAATAAAGTCCAAACTTCTCAGCACAGATTGGACAATCTTTCATGGATTAGCTGCTGTCTACTTTTCCAGCCTAATCTCCCTTTTCTCTCCATTGTCCACGTCCTCTAATCACAACAAATTATTTGCAGTTCTTCAAACAAGGTATGACTTTTTTCCATCCCTTTCTTGTATGAGTGCTGTTCTTTTTGCTTTGAATGACCTCTTTCTTGCCTCTCTGGTAAACTCCTTTTATTTATTGTTAAAGTATGTTTTTATTGATTTCAGAGAGGAAGGGAGAGAGAGAGAGAGAGAGAGAGAGAGAGAGAGAGAGAGAGAGAGAGAGAGAGAAACATCAGTGACAAGAGGGAATCACTGATATGCTGCCTCTGCACGTCTCCTACTGGGGATGGAGCTTACAACCTGAGCATGTGCCCTGACTGGGAATTGAACCATGATCTCCTAATTCAGTGGTTAGCAAACTCATTAGTCAACAGAGCAGCAAACCACGGCTCGTGAGCCACAGTTTGCCGACCACTCTCCTCGTTCATGGGCCGATGCTCCACTCCTGATCCAAACCAGCCGGGCAAACTCCTATGTTTTTCACAATTCTCCCAGCAAAGTCTTTTCTGGCAGAGCTGTGCAAGTGCTATTCCTTAGTGGCTTCACAACAACTAGGAACATCTCAAGATTAGCTCTTTCACCTTCTTGCAAACATCTGGTGTGTATTTGGCTTCCTCCACTAGAATACAAGTCCTGGAAATTCTGGGAGTATGAGCATTTCATAGGGTGTAGTAGATCCTAAAGGGATATTTATTAAGACTGTTGAGGAGTGTTCAGAAGGGTAATAATTGGGTATACCTCATGAATCTAATCACAGGGCTGTTTTAATTTTTAGTGTTCCTGACAACACAGCATCACAACCTGAAACATACCAGTGTTTATAGTGACTGGTAACTAGCTGAATTTGACTTGTAAATGAGCTTTATTCACCGGTATAGTAACTTTTAATTATTGTTATTACTATTGTAAAATTAAGATATTAAATTATTATAATTATTCTACTAAAGTTGTAATTTTCCATCTGTTTAAAAAATCAAGTCAAGGGATCCCAGGCTCTAGTTTCCTCTTATAAAGCATCACCTGAAACTTCCTAACAGCTGTTCTCCTTACGTGGGGTGTAAACTTCGAGATCCACCCCACTTCTCTCCTGAGAACTCTGGCCTCTGCTGGCCTGTAGAGCAGTTACTGAGGAGCCCTGCCCAGTGGGTCTCTGTGTTGAAGTAAAAACTTCTGAGTCTTGATATTTGCTTTGCAATCAGAGAGTTCTACAGTCTTATTCAAAGCTATGGATGTGTTTGGCCATTAGTATCTTAATCTATACAAATTAAAACAGGGGCTAGCTAAGTCTGTTTCAAAGTCTCATCAAAGGGTGGGGGAGGGTAAAGGAAACTGACAAGGCCCCTCCCTGTATCTAAATGAGAACTACTAATGCCAAATAATAATCAGTTGGAAACTGGGATCCATTAACATAAGACTTGGAAACCACTAAAGTAGACGGCATCTAAAGGACATATCGGCTCAAAATCCTTGTTATAATTGTAATGCTTTTTGACAAAAAAAAATCATATTCTTAAACACTATCTCAAATTAGAAAAAGAATATAGTTTAGAGATAAGCATTTTTCATTTTTCAGAATAAAAATATAATAACATCTCTTTCTGTATGTTGGCAACATAAAAGATGTTTTCACTTTATATTGATATATTGGAGGTAGCTATAATTACTTAATATGCATGCTTAGAATACTTATCAAACATTGCTAAATTATGCAGAGAAAAGTTCTATAAAACTACAAAGGTAATTTTGTGAATCCCCAAACATTAAGATAATATCAAATAGAAAAACAGCAATGATTAGCAAACATTTCAACAAAATTATGTTCCTACACTATTTTAATACTCCAAGAGCTAACTTCTAATATAACTATTTGACCTCTTAATTCACATAATTTCTTAATGTTAACATTTTTTTATTTTCTTTATAGTTGAACAGACATCTATTGAGTTTGGACTCTGCCCAAAGACACATATAATCTTTAATGATGGCCGTGGTACAGTAAAAGTTATGTGATTTGTCTCTCTTCATTCAGGTAACACAAGTGCTCAATTTCCCTACCCTTAAAACCAACAATTATGGGTTGTGATCTTAGCTGGAACATGACTCCTTTGTAATGTTAGTTTTCTCATGAAAACTACCCACCTCTACCTGCTCTTGACAGATGAGAAATAGCAGGACTTATTTTATCATAAAGAGTATGCATGTCACTCTGAAATGTTCATGTTACAATAGAGTTCAGTCCTCCAAAAGGGACAGAGCCATAAAAAAAATCACATCCCATAACTCTATTACGTCCCTTCTCCATCCCCGGACGGACAATGTAACACCAAGCTCTAATAACACTCATTTGATTGACTCTGGCCAAACAGCCTCTTATCAAGCCTACGCTACTCCCCGATGATGGATGACGATGCTTTATGGCGCACATTTCATTTGCGAAAGGAGTTGGAAAATGCACCTCCCCTGACAGAATTCTGATGAAGCCTGCGCCATCATGATCGCACACTAACCTCATTAGAATAGAAAGAAGGAAAGAGGGGCCGAGGCCGAGGGATGATGTGCTAACCTTGTTGGGGGAGAAAAATACATTTAATTCTCCTCTGTGGAGCCTGACCCTTCTTGAACTTTTGTTTGCTACTGCTCGCCACATTCCCTCAGGTGCTTGGTCTACTTCCTTTCGTGGCTCGAAGGTTAAAGGAGGGAAATAATAAAATCAAATGCGGCTACAAGATGCCCCTGTGGATCCAGATTTTCCAAAGTGATTACGTCAAGTTGAAGAAGATGAAAATGCTGGCGTTTAAAAATGCAGCTGAAAGCTCTCTGAAGAGGAGAGAAAAGAAAGAGGGATGTTAAAAGAAATAATTGTGCCTTGGCTCAGTGGAGAGAGCGTCAGCCTGCGGACTGAAAGGTCCCAGGTTCGATTCACGTCAAGGGCATGTATCCTGGTTGTGGGCACATCCCCAGTAGGGGGCGTGCAGGAGGCGGCTGATTGATGTCTCTCTCTCATGGATGTTTCTGACTCTCTATCCCTCTCCCTTCCTCTCTGAAAAAAAAATCAATAAAATATACTTTTTAAAAAAGAAATAATTGTGCCTTGGGGGTATTTTTTTGGAATGGTGACTAACATGAATGTTAAAATAAAATAAGTAAGAGCTTATCCATAACCACATCTCAGAGACAGGAGGGAAGACGATGTGAGGAGCTTGCAAGAATAAGACACAGACTGGGTGCTCTTTTTCACACTCGAATCCATACAAACATTTCTCACGCCTACTACCTCAGCCCCCCATCCCATCTTTGTGTCCCCCTCTTCTTCCCATTCCCGATTCCCTGGCACGCGAGGATTCCCGTTTCTGAAAATAAATGGTCTCAGACACATGAACATCTCGCAGGACTTCCCAGCGCCTCAAGAAGTCAGTGATAAAAATCAGGGATTTCCAATTCTCCATGAGAAATGAATCAGGCAGATATCATGGACTATAGTCTCCTGTCCACAGCCGCAAGGCAAACTCCAGAAAGATCAAGGTGCCCACAGATTTGCCATTCAGTCCCTCTCAAGTGATTCCCCGATGGCTGTACGGTTTATGACGACAGAATATCCCAGGTAGATTTCCACTGTAGTATGAAATTACCTGTACCTTTATGGCCTGTGCGTTTACATAGAACACTGACAGAAGATGAGCCTCCTTCCGCTTTTCCTTTATCGCGCCCTCAATGAACCTACATGAAAGAGGGCCCGGGCATAATTGCGGCCCATTCTCCTGGGTACCAATCTGTACATGAATCATCAGGAGATGACCGATTTCTCCATATAGCAATGGTGCTTGAGACTCAGAAAGTGTGAAATGAAAAACTTAATGTTCTCCTAACGGTGCCATTTAGAATAATGTCAATAGACCACACACTATTTTTTTTTCAAACTTTACATTTAAAAAAAAATAAAATAAAATCCGAATGGCGTGTTTCCGTTGCGGGAGACGTTTACTACGCCATGAGACGAGTCTCTTCCAACTCATCTCTCCATTGCGGAGGGCACCGAGCAAAAGCAACCGCACCATTAAATGTCAGCCCTACAATTCACACTCAATGGGCAGGCAAACAGCCCTCCTCACAGGTCTGAGAGCCAGGGATGGTGAAGCGCTATAAATATCAAGCTCACTTATTACAAACAAAAAAGAAAGAGATAATGAAAGGCAAAGGATAGCCGGCAAAACCTCCCCGAGCTTCTAAGAACTTTCCTCAGAGGTTGCTGCTCTGAAGCGGGTGAGCGGGACCGGCCTCTCAGAGAGATTTTTTACCCTGAGAGGGGTTATTAGTCTGAAGACATTCTCTTGAAGATTCCATTCTTCATAACCAGCCCTGATGAAAGGAAGGGAGGTGGGAAGGATGTGTGTTTCCATTTTGGATCTGCTGAGAGTTTTTTGCTTTGAGCTGGGATAGCAACAGCCACATGAAAGGGCAAAATTGGATGCTTTTTATGCCACGTCCCTTGGATGTCACATTCTCCTCTGAAATGCAGCCGCCTTTATGCCCCATCTGAAGTCCACGTGGTCCTTTCTTTCCTATAAAAACATCTATGCCCCGTTCTTCATACTTTTTCATCTCTTTTCATGTGTTCCATCATTTACTAAAGGAATAACTAATTATTTAATATGAACATTTTTGTTGAGAATGCTTACACTCTGCGGATACGGAGATGAGAAAAGTTATTTTCTATCGATGGATCCTATCCTATGTCGGGTCCCTTAGAGATGTGCTCTTTCAGAGATTGAATTAATTGATGTTAACATTCAATTAGGCCCTTTTATCTTAAAAGACCCAAACTCCAACCCCAACCTCGATCCTCTGTGTTTTGCTTTTGGACCGGAATACAGTGTCTTATCTGCGGAGTAAATGATGTGGGAACTCTGAACCTGGGGGCAAGGTCAAAATGGCCCGTGTACCTCACCTGAAAGAAGGCCATTTCTCATCCTAATGTATAGTGGAGCCAGAGGCAAGAAAACGTGGGGAATTCGGGAATTAAATCCCATGCCCCAAACTGAACTACCACTAATGTCTCACTAAATTCCGGACACATTTTTTTCACTATGAACTTAGGTTTCCTTATTGATACATACTCTCCATCTATATTATTTAATCCTTGTCACCAGAGGCCACCTACATTTTGTCCTGCGATTAGAGAAACTGCACAAATATCTGTGTTTATTGGTGTGTGTGTGTGTGTGTGTGTGTGTGTGTGTGTTTCACCCTGCTGCACTTCCTTAGCCAAACCTGGAAGAACATTTCTATTAATTTTTTTAAATCTAATTTTCCTCTCTCCTCTGGCTCCCACACGTTGTCGGAGCAATCTGAGTTCCATCATTATCATAAAGAAAAGCCATTATCCTTTTGCCGTACAGAAGAATAAAAGTGTTTAGCCGCTGCTCACACCTTGGCAATTGATCTTTGCAAGTCTTTCTGAGGGATGAGAGTTATGGGTCCCTTGGGCTCAGCGCTGTCCAGTCCAGACCATGAGTAATTCACCCATTTACCGCATCCATACATTTTACAGCGTTTCGGCGGCAGGCTCTCTGCGGGTCTGAGGGGCGGAGTGCTCGTAGGATAATGAAATAGCGGTGCCACTTGGAAATCTGAAGTGCTAAGTAAATACACGGCTCCCCTTTATGACGGTGGCCTCGCCCTAGGTAGGTGTGAGGAGTATGCATTTTAATTTACGACTCAATCGAAATAGAGGGACTGGGTCTGGAAAGAGATTTTTGTTTCTATCAGAGCCTGAATGTGACTTTTAAAAGGTTTCTGTTTTCGCTTCATTGTAAAACTCCTGTTTGGGGCAATCGTGTTTGGGGGCGTATGATGAAATCTCACAGAGTCTTCCAAAGGGAAGAGTCGGGGAGCGAAACAGATGATGTTAATGGGAAAACTGAATAAACTTCTCCTTCCTGACTATGGGTGGGCCGTTAGAACAGAAACTATCTTTTCTGCAACACTCTTTTTTTTAAATATATATTTTTAATATATTTTATTGATTTTTCACAGAGAGGAAAGGAGAGGGATAGAAAGTCAGAAACATCGATGAGAGAGAGACATCGATCAGCCGCCTCTTGCACGCGCCCTACTGGGATGTGCCTGCAAGCAAGGCACATGCCCCCGACCGGAATCGAACCCGGGACCCCCCACCCCCCAGTCCACAGGCCGATGCAATACTCTTAGTAAGCCCCAATAACATCTGTTGCAACACAACATACAGAAAGAATGTTCTAGAATTATCATGATTAGAGCCAAGAGACCCTCAGAGTGGCAGAAATCCATACTGCTCAAGGTCGTTTCGGGGCATCACAGATATGACCACCAACAACTCTGCATGCCGAGAGCCAATGGAGGAAAGTGGGGACATGAGCAGCCAAATCATGAAGAAACTTCAGCCCTGGTTTTGGACAATTAGGGAGAGTTAAGAGTGATGACAGTTGAGTGCCATGTAATCAGTGTGTCTATTGTGTCACCATTTCACCCTAAAGTCATCATCTGGCCATTGGCTCTGAACACCAATATTTGTGACAATGAGCAAGGGGCCGTTTAGCTGAGAATTTGGCATCTAGGTGCTCATTTAAAGCGGACCAGACAACAATGCAAAAAAGGTGACCTCCTCAGAGGAGTGACTTCGGGAGGACTTGTAACGTCGCCACTCAGCGGTTAAAATTGTCCTTGAGACCACTGAAATCAGCATAAGTAGAACTTATAAACCAATCTTCCATGATATGTCAACAAAAAATACAAGGGAAAAATAAATCCCATTGATTATCTGTCTTCCTTTCTAGAACCATGAACTCCAGTTAGGGCAAGCGGCACAAGCCCTATTCACCTCGGTGCCCGGTGCGTGTCCACAGCCTCAGTCCTGCAAGGGCTCTGATTGACATGGTCTCTCAGGACAACCGCCTCTCCTCGAGGTTGCCACAGCCTTTGCGCTATTTCTGGCTCATCTGTGGCAGCCTATTTCCAGCTGCTGCTCAGAGGACAGGCCTGGCAGTTATGTCCTTAACACACAATCTATCTCGCAGTGGCCAGCTCGGCTCTGCCGGTGTGCCGGGAGCCCGCTGTGTTCTCTTTCTGGCCCGTGGCGGCCAATGAACCCGGGCTGTCGAGTCTTTAAGGGACTCTCGTCCATGGCTTTTCTATTTGACACTGACATCTCAAAGACCAGACCACCTCCTTCCTGATATTTAAAGCTGTGCTCGGCCAAAACCGGTTTGGCTCAGTGGATAGAGCATGGGCCTGCAGACTGAAAGGTCCCAGGTTCGATTCCAGTCAAGGGCGTGTATCTTGGTTGTGGGCACATCCCCAGTAGGGGGTGTGTAGAAGACAGCTCATCGATGTTTCTAACTCTCTATCCCTCTTTCTTCCTCTCTGTAAAAAAACAATAAAATATATTTTTAAAAAATAAAGCTGTGTTTGAAAGCAAAATGAGTAATGCTGACTTCATCATGAATACCCTACATATACGTGTGTGTGTGTGTGTGTGTGTGTGTGTGTGTGTGTGTGTATAATGTCCTCCAAAATATCTACATTCTTTAAAAGCTGATAGCTTCATTTTGAAAACGCTCTGTATTCTAATAAACACTGCCTTGATCATTATTCAAAGTGTGTGCTTACATGTTGGGGACATCCTCCCGTGGTCCAAGAAGATGGCCTGTGGACAGACAAGATTGAATTTCTGCTGACAGCGGGCCAATCTCTTCACCACCTCAGAGCATCAGTGCCCCTTCTGTAAAATGGGGGGCCTCACACTTTATAAAGAGGATTGTTCAGAGGATGCAGTGCAGGAACAGAGACCGGAGAGCACCTCACACTTTACTGTGCACACGAGGCACCGGGGAATCTGGTTACAGGCAGATCATGAATTGGTGGAGCTAGGGAGGGTCCCCAGACTGCATCTGGCACAAGCTCTCAGGTGAGACTGATGCTGTGAGCGCTGGGCAGGCAGATCGCTGAGTAGCCAGTATAGAGAGGAAGGGGGAGAGAGAGAGAGTTACAAACATCGAGGAGAGAGAGACATCGATCAGCTGCCTCCTGCACAGCCCCTACTGGGGTGTGCCTGCAACCCAGGTACGTGCCCTTGACCGGAATCAAACCTGCGACCTTTCAGTCTGCAGGCTGACACTCTATCCACTGAGCCAAACTGGTTTCAGTGAGTAGCCAATGTAGAAGCACTGTGAGAAGTGCTTCACTAGGATCTAGAAGAATCTCCCCCCTGCTGTGTTCATCTCTAAAGTCTGTGTCAGGATGCACACAACCAGATGATTTCTTTGAGTTTAAAGCCCCCATGGGAATACAGTGGTACCTCGAGATACGAGTGCCCTAACATACAAGATTTTTGAGATATGAGCTGTCGAGCGAGGGATTTTTGCTTTGAAATATGAGCAACAGTTGAGATATGACCCACCAGTTTACAGCGACTGGAGCGTCTCATACTTTCCCACGCCT
Source organism: Lasiurus borealis (assembly GCA_004026805.1). Classification (NCBI taxonomy): domain Eukaryota; kingdom Metazoa; phylum Chordata; class Mammalia; order Chiroptera; family Vespertilionidae; genus Lasiurus; species Lasiurus borealis. The sequence continues at coordinate 73,533 of PVJN01001233.1, read as the reverse complement.
CAAGGTTACGGAACGAATTAAACTCGTATCTCAAGGTACCACTGTACTTGTACACACTGCGTACTTGGAGGTGCCCCCCAGCCCTGCTCTCCTCCATCAGTGCAGAAGGGCTCTGAGCCACTCGGGGCCAGGCATAGGGCAACAGTCACTGCTCTCCTCCAGCACTAGCCCTGGTGCGTGTCTAGGAGGCCATCAGCGGTTGTATTAACACGGATCAGAGTGGGTGGTAAGATCCCTGCGTGAGGGACACCCCAGAGCTCCAGACAGAAATGTGGGTTCCAGGAGAAGAGAAGGGAAAGAAACACAGTTTCCAGGGGAGGCTGCTTGCTGCGGGTCAGCCTCCTTTTGGGAAGGCCTACCTGATGCTGCTGGCAAGAATGAGAGCTTTGATGGGGGGGAAACATCCTGAGGACCCCCTCTGGGTGGCTGCTCCCTCCCTCCCAGGTGGAGGCAGAAGAATGATTCCCGCCAGCCTAGCCGAGCTTCCTGCCCTGCCCCGGGCAGCCAGAGTGAGGGTGCTCTTCCCACAGGCCAGAACAAACCCTGAGGGAAAAGGCAAGGACCAATCTCAGAGGCTGCACCAGGGGAGGCGGTCGGGGAAGGTTGGGAGGTGGATCGCTTCACCCCTGAGACAGATGAGAAAGGCTGCTCCGTGCTCCCTGAGACACTGCTGGAGCCCCTGAGCTTCTCTGAGCAGCTGGAGCAGGGCCGAGGCTGCACGGATTACAGAGCATCAGTGTGTGCGGTCCCATCCGCCCGGGGCTGGCCTGGCAGCCAGGAGGAGCAGAGGCCCTGAGTGCTCACTGCCCACACCAACCGGGAAGAAGACCACCCAGAGATAGAAAAAAGCCATGCGGGTACAAGAGAAGCCACTGGAGCAGCGGTTCTCAACCTGTGGGTCGAGACCCTTTTGGGGGTTGAAGGACCCTTTCACTGGGGTCGCCTAAGACCATCAGAAAACACCTATTTCCCATGGTCTTAGGAACCAACACACGGCTCCTCGGTGTAGCAAACTGTAGCCATGTCATTTACTGTTGACATAGGAAGACTGTTGCCCATGCTACACCATGATTCAAGACAAAATTTCATTTATTTGTAATTAGAAATAAATATTTCACAATATATAATTACATATCATTTTTGTGATTAATCCCTATGCTTTAATTATGTTCAATTTGTAACAATGAAAATACATCCTGCCTATCAGATATTTACATTACAGTTCATAACAGTAGCAAAATGACAGCTATGAAGTAGCAACGGAAATCATTTTATGGTTGGGGGTCACCACCCCATGAGGAGCTGTCTTAAAGGGTCGTGGCATTAGGAAGGTTGAGAACCACTGCACTGGAGGAAGGCAAAGCTCTTACACACACACACATGCGCACACACACACTAATCGGGCTGGGGTTTCTTGGTGCAGAAAAGCAATGAGCAAGTCGCAGGGAAAACTGCTGAAGGAGAAATATTATAAACGGTAAAGGCCTGACAGGTTAGCCAGGCAAGAAGGTGAGCAGATGAGACAGCTGGTTGAAAAGGCACGGATACCAGCCCCGGCCTCCTGGGGCCAGGATGTGCGCACACACAGAGCAAGAGGTCAGCGGACCTGAGAGAGGAAGTCAAGTTCAGAAACAGTGAGTGCAACATGACCAAACCAGCCAGTCCTCCAGGGGTGGGGGTGGGTGGTGGGGTAGTGGGGGGACAAGCAAACAAAAACTAAAAATAAAAGCATGGATGGTGAGCCAGGAGCACAGATATGTCCATGCCTAGATTTATTTATTTTATTTTTATTTTTATTTTTTTTAAATATATCTTATTGATATTTTACAGAGAAGAAGGGAGAGGGATAGAGAACTAGAAACATCCATGAGAGAGAAACATCGATCAGCTGCCTCCTGCACGCCCCCCACTCAGGATGTGCCCGCAACTAAGGTACATGCCCTTGACCAGAATTGAACCTGGGACCTTTCAGTCCGCAGGCCGACGCTCTATCCACTGAGCCACACCGGTTTCAGCCATGCCTAGATTTATTGATAGTATAAGGAATACACGCTAAAACATGTGGGGAGACAATGCTATGGAAACTTAGAGGAAGGAGAATCAGAGACCCCAAGAGAGGAGGGGTGCTGGCAGGGTGGGGTCAGGACTGGGTGACTGATACTTAGAGCTAACATGAAAGTAATGATCACCTCACTCCATTTTTAAGAGAAAAAATTTGGTGCTGTATTTAAGATGCAGCAAATAGTAACCAAAAAGGTACATACATTCTTGAGCTTTTAAACGTGTATCTGGCTCAGCCAGATGGCTCAGCTCATGGAGTGTCTTACCATACACCAGAAAAGGTGGCCATTCCATTCCAGGTCAGGACACATAACCTGGAATAGATTCCCAGCCGGGGTGAGAATGGGAGGCAACCCATCTCTGTTTCTCTCTCACATGGATCTCTCTCTCTCTCTCTCTCTCTCCTTCTCTCCCATCCCTTTCCTTTCTCTCTAAGACCAATAAACATGTCATCGGGTGATGATTACAAATAAATACAAATGTCTCAGGTCAGAAAAAAATTTTAATCTCCTGGTTTATTAATACTGCCACATATGCATACAAGCATTAAGTAGAATGGAAAACTAGTTTAATTATCTAAAATAGCTCATGTAGTATATTACCATTATTTTATTGTTATGTTTCCTAAAATAAAAATGGTTTTGGAGGGAGTTCAATTTTATGAGTAATTGTAGCAACTTAATGTTTTGCCTAAATCAGAGTTTCTCAAACTGGGCACGATTGACATTTTGAAGGAGACCATTTTTTTTTTCTTGCAAAAGTGTTTAATTAAAAACAACAACATTAGTATAGCCTAAAAATGTGATGTGGTTAACTGGCGTGGCTTAGTGGTTGAGCAGTGACCCATGAACCAGGAGGTCAAGGTTGGATTCCCAATCAGGCAAGGCACATGCCAGGGTTTCGGGCTTGATCCCTGGTAGGGTGTGTACATGAGGCAGCTGATCCATGATTGTCTCTCTTATCATTGATGTTTTTCTCTCTCTCTCCCTTCCCCTTCCTCTCTCTGAAATAAATGAGAACCTTGTTTTTAATGTGATGAGATAATTCTCAGTTGTGGGGCTCCACTGTGCATTGCAGGGGGTTTAGCAGCATCTCTGGCTTCTACTCATAGATTCCAACAGCACCCGCTCATTGTGATAATAAAACTACTTCTAGACCTGGACAAATGTCCCCAGGGAGGCATAAATATCCCATTTGAGAACCAGCTGTCTAAAGAATAGCTACTGCCAGCTACTTAACTAGTTAAAGAGGTAAATCCAATGAGAACAGCTATAAAGAAATAAAGGACCTTCACTGCTTAGAAAATGAATTACAAAACCACTCATACCTCTTATGGATTTTCTAAAATCCTCTGATTCTATAAGATAGTCTTCTAATCAATAACCAAAAATCAAAATCTATATCACACATCTGACTAGCAGCTCCTGCTTTCCATCTCACTGTGTCCCCTGGAGCTGCATGGGTGACATGTTTACCACCTTGATTTATGTGATTGTCATACTTAGGTTCGGCTGTCATGGCCCACATCACAGGGAACCTGGTCATACTCTCTGCATATATCCATCATCGAAGGCTAGATCCCAAAATATGACAGAATTCCATTCCATCTGTTGTGAGAGGGACAAAAATAGGACTGACCAAGTATAAGAGTGTTAGTTATTGTCGACGACCAAATGAAACAATCAGATTTAGAGAAAGCACAGAGTTAAATGTAAAGGACAGATTAATCCCCTGACTGTTGACAATTGACCTACAATTTTTGACTAGCTTTTTCAGGTACCACAAAAAAACACATTCTGAATTGTTATAATTCATGCAGCATTCCCTATATGTCTTCTGTTGTTGTGATGGATAAACAGTCTTTAGTGCATCTGAGAAACAATTTTTTAGCAAATTATTATGTACTGCAAGAGATGTGAAATTGGACTTGATGTGCTATAAAGAGCATCAAATTCAGCCACACTCAGTCCTAGCATCCACTTGACTTTGAGCCTCCATCACTTTAACTGTAACATAGGACCCATAATAACTATCCAGTCTTTCTTACACAAATGTGATTCCAATGCACAAATGCATATGAAATCAACATGCATACTATACACGTATTCCAACACAATTCTGCAATTAGAACTCCTCTCTCTCAGGGTTCAATGTAGGCAAAAGAGGTTCATTGAAAAATATTACTGTGTTGTAAAGTAACCCTAACGAGTAGAATTTTCTATAAAAATTCCCAGTTATAGATCTCCCAAATATAAATACATCGAGGCTATTCAAAACGAATAAAACTCTCATATCATCCATAAACCTCGTTAACTATAATGACCCCATTGATTTTTCTCACCCGTAAAGGCGGGTGAATAAGTCAATAAATAAATCTATGATCCTTTTTTGTTTTTGATTTATTTGCCTCTGGCCAGATAAGAGGCCTAAATTACTATTAGTAGCCAGATGTTGGGGAGCAGAAGGCACTGAAAGATGGGCGGTCAGGGAAGAATTGTCTTGGCCAGTCTCCCTCTCTCAGGCCTCCAGGATGCTCGCCATCTGGTCCAGCGCAATCCACAGGTGAGTTCAGAGAGCAAACCTGCACCTGCCACTCACAGCATGTAGCTTTGACTGTGTTGCTTAAAAAAAAAAAATAGACTCAGAGTATATTTCACCATCATGCCCATAAGTGATGATAAACCTTAGACCTCTTTCAGAACTTGCCTTGGTTTTAATCCTCAGCCGATTCTCCTGGCATTAAAGAACCATTTATGCAAACGCCACGGGAGGCGAAGGGGAGTGATAAAAAGCGGCCTGAGACCTCATGAATGCCCGCATTCAGCCTGTCTGTATTACTAGTTGTTTTTTTCGCGGCGAAATGATACTGTACATTGTATGAAGAAATGCTCCCTTACACGAACAGCATCGGAGGGAGGTTCAGCAGAGTCAGCTGCGCGAAGCAGCAGGCACGGTGCTTGGTTTGGTTCCCCTGGAACATAAAAGCGCACCTCGCATCGGAACGCGGAGAGCACATCAAAGAGCTACAGATCCGCCACAGAGCCCCAGATGTCCTCTCCACCAGGGGAGGCCCACGCCAACAGGAGGCCCTGAACTGGGGGTGGCCAGACCTGGGCCCGCTGGCTCCCCATGAAGAGCTAAGTCTTGTTAAAGGAATAAGACACGGGCCACACGTGGGAGTAAGCGCTACTCAGGGCCACCAGGGGCCTGAGGGCGAGGCAGCGACCAGGGGCAGGAGTGTCCGCAGAGCTTGGGTAGCACAGCCACAGGGAGAAGCGCGGGGGGAGGAGATAAAAACAGCCAGGCGCGCCCCAAGGCTGTGCTGGCCCCGGTAGCGTGGGAGGGGGTCCCTGTGGCAGTTCTGACATTTGGGCACTTTGCTGAAACGCCCTAGGGTTCGAAGGTGTCAGAGTCGGAGGGATGATTCCTCCCGTGACCACGAAGTGAGATGGATGAAGGGATGGACGCTCGATTCCCTTCAGCAGAATGGGCAGCGCAAGCTGGACCAAATGGGCAGGATATTGCAGTTGCCGGGGCTCAGGGGTGAGCCATTCTGCCAGGGCTGACTTGGTCCAGCGAAGGAAGGCCAGTGTCCCGGGAAGGCCCCTGTGGCCCAGGATTTTTAGGTTCAAGGTCAGGCCGAGTGGAGGCATGATTGCCCTCTCACCAGGCTTCCTGGCACTGGCCTTTGAACCTTGAGCAGCCAGTCCCCTCTACGTCTCAGAAAACACAACGCATAATTTGCTTTAGAATAAACAATATATATATATACTGGAGGCCAGATGTATGAAAATTCCTGGAAGAACGGGCTTTCCTTACCCTGGCTGCCTGCAGCACCTTCGCTCCAGCTGGAGCAGCCTTTTCCCTCTGACCCAGAGCTGCCTTTCCACCTTCCCACGCTGCCCAGAGTCCTGGAGAGGCTGGGGCTGTGTGGCCATGGCAAGGACGCAAGCGTCCCTAGGCTTGTGTGTATGCAAATTAACCTGCCAGCTTTGTTGGGTTAATTTGAATACCAACTCCCGATTGGCTGGTGGGTGTCGCAAAGGTACGGCCAATTTGCATCTTTCTCTTTTATGAGTGTGGATTTTAATTAAGAACACAGAAACACCATAGTGAATTTCTCCTGTTGACCATGCACCCCTGGCTCAGTCCCCACATGAGAAATACCTGTGGAATGGAGGTGGGAAGGGGTGGGGCATGGCCAGCACTGCCCTGAAGAATGTCCATTCATTGGTGCCAAGGGAAAGTGAAGGCTCGGTTTTGAAAAGTTCTCTTCTTTTCTTCTTTTTTTTTTTAAACCACTTTATTTTTTAAAAAATATATATTTTATTGATTTTTTACAGAGAGGAAGGGAGAGGGACAGAAAGTCAGAAACATCATCACTTTATTTTTAACCTCTGGGTCCACAGCAGGGGTTCGCAGACTTTAGCAAGTATGGAAATCTCCTGGAGGATTTACCCCAACATCTCAGCTTGCTGGGTCCCATCCCCAGTATTTCTGCTTTCGGATTTCCCCAGTGCAACTGCAGCTGATGCAGTAGATCGAGGCAGGGGCCCCGGCATGAGCATTTCTAGCAAGTTCTCGGCTGCACATGAATAAGGAATCTGTGAGTTCTGAACAGAGGTCGGCATTCACGCTGACCAGCACAGCCTCTAAGCCGGGCTTCCAAGTGCCCGGCATGGATCGCAGCCGGGGCCGGGGATCTTCTTAGCGGAGGGTATGTGGGTGTGTTTTCCCATCGCTGAGTTCCAAGTGTGAGTGCTTTCTGCATCGTCTCCTTTATGCCTGAACAAGTGCATTTCACTCTAACTGAGAAGTCCCTACCAGCAGTGGCATAACAGGGAGCCTGCAAAACAGACCAGCTGGATGAAACCAGTTTGGCTCATTGGATAGAGCATCGGCCTGCGGACTGAAAGGTCCCAGGTTCGATTCCAGTCAAGGGCATGTACATTGGTTGCAGGCACATCTCCAGTGGGAGGTGTGCAGGAGGCAGCTGATCAATGTCTCTCTCTCATCGATGTTTCTAAATCTCTATCCCTCTCCCTTCCCCTCTGTAAAAAAAGTCAATAAAATACAAATTTTAAAAAAAAAGAACAAAGGTTGGGATTCTCTTGGGGGTTCAAAACGCCCTTTAGCTTGGGCCCAGCCCACTTTTCAGGTATAACTTTCATTCTTTGTCCATTTTACCTGCACTTTTTGCCTTGCTACGACTTGCTTCATGCTCTGCCCAGCTTGCACCTGTCCCTCTACTTTAAATATTCTCGCACACCTTATCCACTGCTCAAATCTGGGAAAGTCTCCCAGGCCCTGCTCAAAAGCCATTATTTTTTGTCAGCCCCAATACCCTACTGACGTCTGGACTTGATGGCACTGAATCTGCTTTTGCTTCTACTCCATACACTTCCTACCAGCTGGAGCCAGGTTTGAATTACAGTGGTACCTCGAGATACAAGCCCTAACGTATGAGATTTTTGAGATACGAGCCGTCGAGCGAGCAATTTTTGCTTTGAAATATGAGCAACAGTTGAGATAGGAGTAATTGCTCAGATCAGCCTGCTGCACATGACCCATTTGAGATAGGAGTCATCGCGCGGATTGGCTGGGTGCACATGACCCACTAGTTTAATGCAACTCAAGCATCTCATAGTTTCCCCCGCCTCAAGGTTACGGAATGAATTAAACTCGTATCTCGAGGTACCACTGTATTAAAAGTGATTTCCAAAAGTAATATATGTGGCGGCAGAATGAAGGCAGTTACTCCGAATAAACAAAGGTTGCACTGAGTTGGAAGAATTAAATCAAAGCTTGTCATCGGTGGCTCGACTGGGAAGTATGTTACTGGGACGGAATGACGTCCCAAATTAGAGACTTAAAAACACAACTATTCTAGGATTTAGATGAGGCTTAATTAATCAAAACAGATCAGAGGAGCCTTATGTGGATTCGTGTTTTTCAGGCACACAAACACCAAATTCAAACAGGCCCATGGTAAACTCATTTACTAGATACAAAGTGCTCACGTGGCCAAATAAAATTCAGTTTAAAACGCTCTTGCCATTCTCATGTGAAATGTAAAGATGCTTTCGCATCCCACACAGCAGCAGATGTTTCTTAGAAAATTCAAGGGCTGATGTATACTCGCAGGAGGAGCAGGCATTTTGGAGCGGCGTGGGGATGTTTAGATAGCAGAGTTAGAACACTAAAGAGAGGACCTGGGTGGCAGATGATGGCAGGAAGGGACTGGACAAAGGTTTTCATCTGTCTGCATAATTTTCTCTCCTAAAACATGAAAAGATCAATTGGGAGCTGTTTTGAAGGCTGTCTATTGCTCCTGTGTTCATGTGTGTGGCTTTGCCAGCCACAGTGTTAATCCCCCATCACTCAATGAGAGGCTTTGCATCCCATGAAAGTTTCCAGGGAGAAAAAAAAAAAGGTAGTTGAATTAATTACACATCTAAAAATTGAAGATCCAGAATATTTTGCTTTATTTTGGTAAAGATTTAAAAATATTCCTACAATGGTACCTCGAGAAACGAGTGCCCTAACACACGAGATTTTTGAGATATGAGCAGTCAACAAGCGTTTTTTGCTTTGAAATACGAGCAATATTTGAGATAGGAGTAATCGCTGGGATCGGCCGGCTACACACGACCACCAGTTTACCGTGACTAGAGCATCTCATAGTTTCCCACGCCTCAAGGTTATGTAATGAATTAAACTCATATCTCGAGGTACCACTGTATACTAAAAAGAGGGTAATATGATAATAAGATGGGGGATGGCTAGGGAGGGCAATCGGGGGCCATCAGACTGGCAGGGGAGGGCAGTTGGGAGTGCGCAGGCCAGCAGGGGTGGCTGTTAGGGACAAGCAGACCAGCGGAGTGGGGCAGTTGGGGACAAGAGGCTGGCAGGCGAGCAGTTAGGAGCTGGTGGTCCCGGATTACGAGAGGGATGTCTGACTGCCAGTTCAGGCCTAAACTGCCAGTTGGACATCCCCCAAGAGGTGCCAGATTGGAGAGGATGCTGGCTGGGCTGAGGGACACCCCCTCTTGTGCACAAATTTCGTGCACCGGGCGACTAGTATATAATTAATTAGCATTGCTTCATCTGTCTCCCACAAATTGCCTAGCACCAAGTTCATACTCGCCAATAGTTTGGTAACACTAAGGCTAATGATAACAATAATAATGTACATCAGTTGTAGTCCAATTAAAAGCACATTGGATTAAATCATTAAGCTCTAAAAACAGGTGTATCGTTTATTGTCGCTGGGTTTCAAGCTTCCATATATTCTCTGTGACAAGAGCAGCTCCTTTGTGCTCTGCCCAAACCGTTCCTTCTCTGTGTGCTGTAAACGTCACATTTCCCTTCTAACCGTGAAAGCACCTTGGGTGCGTTTTCAGCTAATCTTACGAGAGCACAAACACAAAAATATATTCAACACTTTTCCTGTTCTAGTAAGAACACAGTCTCAGAACTATTCATAGGAAAGAGTCAGAAAATAGGTACGCGAAAATTACTTGAGTTAAACACAATTCTGCTCACCACTTGCCATGAAGGAAGGCAGCAATGGATATTCTTGAGTAATACACTACAGAGCCGGTAGAAATGCAGAGGCAATTTGGGGAGTAAAGCTAAGTGAAGAGGAAGGAGGTATGGAGAAAAGATGATAAAATAAGAAATGCAAGCCGGTTTTAAAAAGAGAGGAGTAAGGACAGCAGAATTCCAAATGCCAGGTCCAAGGGAGTGAGCAGATGATTGGGTCATAGAGACACGATCTGGGTGAACTAGAGTGTTTTCCTCCTGGTTCCCTATCATCTGTGAGAAATAATACTTCCAGTGCCTCCCATGTTGTGGGGGAAAAAAAAGTTTAAATTTTCCCCGATTTCTAGGAGAGAAAAACAGAACTGAACTATGAGAAAATGGAGAAAGACAGAATGAGCATGTTGTTAAGTAAGCAGCTGACCTCTGGGAATTAGCTGGTATGTGCAAATATTGTCCCTCAGAGGAATCATGTTTAAAGCAGGAAATCTCTTGGAAAAAGGATGTATGTATTTCTCTTCAATAACATCAGTCACATCCTTAGTGTCATGAAACCATGGCAAAGGCCTCAGACACAGGCCCTGGATCAGGTAAACCTGATGTTTCGTTTGGTAGAACTGACTTAAATTTGAATGTTATCTATCATCCTTCCTTTCTTCCCCTCTCCCTCCCACCTTTTTCTTTCATTCTTTTTCTTTCCTCCCTTCCTCCCTTCCTTTTCCCCTCATACAACTCGCCCTCCTCTCTCCTTCTTTCCCCTTTCCCCTCTCTCTGTCTCTCCTTCCACCCCCACCTCCCTCCTTACCTCCCTTCTTCCCTCTCTTTTTTCCTAAAAAATAAATTTAAAGAGTTCTTAAATAACAAACAGAAAGTAAATAGGGGCTAAATATCTCTGGATGTAGCATAACACAAAGAGATATATAGACCCTAAGGGGCATCACAGATATGAGTTCTCATCCTAGGTTTGTCAGTAGGTAGCTGTGTGATTTTGAACAAATCACTTCAGCTCTCTGTGTTTTAGTTTCCTCTTCGTCACAATGGGGAAATGACATTAGGTTGTCTCTAATTTCTCTTCCAGTTGTACTTAGCAAAAGGATTAAAAACTTAAATTTGGAAACTAGATCTAGATTATGCTATCAACTTGGCTATTAATTTTCTGTATGATCTTGGACATGTTATGCAATTTTTGAATCTCTGTTTTCCTATCTATAAATGCAAATAAAACAACACTTACATCATAGGATTATAGTCAGAATTAAGTGAGATAAATCATGTCAAAGTAAGATGAAGCATATCAGAAATTTAGAATGGTGCTTGACCCATAGTAAGTGCTCAGAAAACCTTGGTTATAATTTTTAACCATAATTAAGTTTTTGTTATTATGGTGAGATATAGTTCCTCATCTATAAATTCTATTTCTCTGATAGCAGGGGAGTAAGGCTGTATTCCAAAAGCCACTTAAAAGAGTAGTGAACATTTGCACCTATCCAAAAAATCCACAGATTTATCAAAAGGTCCTTGAAGTTTGATGCTGTCCAAATGTCCAAGGAGAAATTTGGCCCATGCCAAAAGGTCCTTGATATTTCAACCCTACCCTTTGCAAGTTATGAGCCACAAACCACCAATCTGATCCCATATGCCATTTCCAAGAAGCACACAGAACCCCAAACAAAAAGAATCTGAAGAGAACCACACCAAGATACATCATAATAAAATACCAAGAGTAAAAGACAAAGAGGGAATATTAAAAGCAGCAAGAGAAAAACAGTTACTTACTTACAAGGAAGCACTCATACAACTGTCAGCTGATTTCTCAACAGAAACTATGCAGGCCAAACAGGAGTGGGAAGAAATATTCAAAGTGATGAATAGTAAGATCCTACAACCAAGATTACTCTACCCAGCAAAGCTATCATTCAGAATTGAAGGTCAGATAAAGAGCTTCACGGATAAGAAAAAATTAAAGGAGTTCAGCAACACCAAACCAGTATCATATGAAATGCTGAAAAGTATTCTTTAAGAAGAGGAAGAAGAAGAAAAAGGTAAAGATAAAAATTATGAACAACCAATACTTATCTATCAACAAGTGAATCTAAAAATCAAGTGAATTTAAAATCTGATGAACAGAATAAACTGGTGAATATTATAGAATCAGGGGCAGAGAAAGGGAGTGGACTGACAATTCTCAGGGAAAAAGGGATGAGGAAGATGCAGGGAGAAACTGGACAAAAATGTACACCTATGGATGAGGACAATGTGAGGGAAGGTAAGAACAGAGGGCGGGGTGGGAGTCAGGTGGAAGGGAGCTATGGGGGGAAAAGAGGAACAATTGTAATAATATGAACAACAGAGATTTATTAATTTTTTTTAAAAAGCCTATGTGGTCAACATGCTCTCATGCCCTAACAATTTATCATGAGGAGGCTGCGTGTGTAGTGGGTGCATATGGGTGGGAGAGGCTGCATATGCAGCAAAGCATGTGTGAATGGGCAGAGAGTGGATGCTGTGTGCATGGTGCAGAGATGGGTCTCGGCAACTCCGTGTGGTGACGCCGTGGGTTCCGTGGATTGGCGTGGAGGCAGGACCCGCAGCTCTGGCCTACCTCTTTAGGGCAATCCATGGAGGACCCCTGGATGGATGGGTGAAGCCTATCTCTTTGGGGAGATGGATTGCAGGGCTCCTGCACTGAGAGAGGGCACAGGCCAGGCTGGGGAACCCCCTTCTCCCCTCCCTGCAAGTGCACAAAGTTTGTGCACTGGGCCTCTAGTATAATAATAATTAGCACAAGAACCAAGCTATTTGCAGATCTCTCTTTATTCATATATTGGTAACATGGATCCTCTAAAAGGACTAAAACAGCAACAATCAAAAACTCACTTCTCAAAAAAAAAACATTTAATAATAATAATAATAAGCCTTGGATTGCATGGTTCAGTTGTTTGAGTGTCACCCCATACACTAAAAGGCTGCCAGTTGGATTCTTGGTCAGGGCACATGCCCAGGTTGGGAATTTGATCCCTAGTTGGGGTCAGTATAGGACACAACAGATTGATGTTTCTCTCTTACATCCTTGTTTCTTTCTCTCTCTCCTTCTCCCTTTCTCTACAATCAATAAAAATAACATTTTTAAAAATTCCTTTTTTAGAACTATCAGTAGATGTTAGAAATTATAAGTCCTCAAATATTTTGTTGTGTATTTAAAAAAAAATTTATTGATTTCACGGAGGAAGAGAGAGAGAGAAACATCAATGAAAAGAGGAAAACACTGATTGGCTGCTTCCTGCATGCCCCCTACAGGGTATTAAGCCTGCAATCTGAGCTTGTACCCTTCACTGCAATCAAACCTAGGACCCTTCAGTCCACAGGCTGACATTCTATCCACTTAGCCAAACTGGCTAGGGCACTGTGTGGATTTTTTGTTGCTGGTGGCTGGTGTGGTTATTGATTCATTTGGAAAGTTACTCACTTTGGGGATTTATTTCTTGAAAAACATAGACTCTTACTTGGGATACATAAAACAGACCTTGTTTGGCATTCATCACTTCAGAGGGGAAAAGAAGATTCTCAAACAAATCTACTGGGGCACAGTTTTACTTCAATCTGTCAAGTCAAAGTAAGGGATGGAGAGAAAAAAGCATGGCAGTAGAACATGCTTTTGTAAGGCTACTTTCTGCTCTGTTCTTCTTGTGAGGAAAATGAGTTGTTTACACTACTGGCTAGAGAACACAGCGTTTGACCTTCACCACAGGGTCTTAAGTGTGATAGTCAGGCTGGTCTGATGCTCATGAAAAGCAGTTTCAAAACTTATAAACTTAAATCTTGTTGTAGATGGTACCTAAGATGAATCTGTGAAATCTGAATTGTTGAGTGCTTCTGTATGAATATAAAACAGTTAAGTACAATATCACTTAGATAACAAGTGTGAAATCTTCAGTCAAATATTTCAGATATAAACATTTGATATAAAAAATAGAAGATAACCATGGGGATTGATGACATTAACCTTTATTGACTACACTGTATGTGCACAGACAATAAAACTTTATTAAATTCTTCCAACAGCCATGGGAGATAAGTATTACTTCCCTTTTTATGTATAAATATGTTTGGCATCACATGCCAAAGTCACTTCATTGCTACCCACTGAAGCTGGAATTCAAGCTCAGTCTACCTACCTTCAAAGACTCTGCTTTTCTTTTGGGGATAGTCATAGCATTCCCAGCGTACACATGTATGAGCAATGGAAACATGGGACTGCTGATTGATGGTCCTTGGTATAGTGGAGGCCAAGTGTATTTGCATGATAGCACTAAATTGAAATCACTACAGTCACCAACTGGAACTCTGCATTATCTCTAATTCAGGAAAAGGACCAGTCCAATGCATGGACCACCATGGACTTAGAACCCTGTAATATTCAAATATCTGAGGAGGATGATAAAGAAAGAACACCTGGCTACTGATTCCATCCATACCTCATTAGGAAGACATTGACAATTCACATCAGAACTACATGCATTTGCCTAGTATATTATTTTGTAACATAGTTTAAGCTATTGTGGACGATTCACTTTCTGATACAGAAAACATCTAGTCGTGGCACTGCCCAACAAGTTGTGGGGACATGGGGAACAAAAACACAGAAATAAGAGAAAGAATGAGAGATGCATGAAAAAAAATAGAAAGAAAAAATATGATACTTTGGCACTGATCTTAGGTTTGATGCAGAGATGGAAGCTTTCCACCTACTGCTCTATACTAAACCCCATTTAGATGATGTATTCCCGTAGTTCCAATTTTCTCACATATCTATGCTCACATTATAAATGAACACATGTAACGCGGTAAGTGCTCTGCCCAGTTTAGAAGCGATGTGGCCATTTCTCGAATAGAAGGATCTAGACACTTCCGATAACTTAGTTGGATTAGGAGTCATCAAGGTCCAATTGGCTCTACCACCACTATCACTCCACGTGGCTCCGTTCCAGTCATCTATAGCGTAACTCAGTCATTTTTATCTTATCTCATCACAATAAAAACTACACCTTACTCACCCAATCAGTATTCTTCACAAATGCACTGAACACACCGAAAATAATTCATGGATTTTTTCTATCTGGCACTCTTTCTTTCTCTACAACTCTTGTCCCTTATGAGAGAGGTGAGGGGGATTGGAAGGAGTGTGATTGAGTGGCTGAGGCATTTGCCTGTGACCAGAGCTAGTATCACAGCAGTGACCAGACCAATGTTTTTCTAGCTTGAACCCCCAACCCTGATCCCACTGTCTTACCTATAAATTGGTACTGATAGTACTTGGCATTATCAGTACCAAAAGGGTTAAGAAAGATTTATCTAGCACGCTATCTGAAACAGTTACAGCTTAATAAATGGTAGCCTTCGATAAATACTTATAAGTGAAGCCAATTTGTCTAGAAGCAGCTCCAGTGAAACACAATTCAAATTGGAAACTTAAAAAAAAATTAGTAAATAAATTTACATATACATAAACATTCACCATCCTATTCAAAGGAGTCCAGAACAAGAATCTACTAAACTCTCACCACTGACTGAGCCACAACCTTCTAGAAAGAATGATTAAGAAACAAGTCTTAGCCCAGCCGGTATGACTCAGTGGTTGAGCATCAACCTATGAACCAGGAGGTCATGGTCCGATTCCAGGTCAGGGCACATGACCGGGTTGCAGGCTCGATCCCCAGTGGGGGTGTGCAGGAGGCAGCCAATCAATGATTTTCTCTCATCATCGATGCTTCTATCTCTCTTTCTCCCTTCCTCTCTAAAATCAATAAAAATATATTTTAAAGAAAGAAACAAAGGAACAACTCTGGGAGGGGAAAGGGTTTAAGGACAAAATTCTTGCCCTTCACATTACCAGAGGGTGTTTTTTTTAAAACACACAACTATCAAAAAAGTCGACTATTTTTAAAGATTAAAAAGAAGGCCTCTATTTAAACATGTTCAAGAAATATGCTTCAGTCCCAAAATACGTTTCGCTTTAACTTCCCTGCTGCGCATTATTTTTTTCCCTCTTTTAATAGCAGCTCTTACTCATCAATGTCATAAACCACAACAGCTGAAGGCACATTTCAGAAGTTTGATGGGAAAACAGTCCCAGGCACGGATGTATGAACAGAAACGAACTGTTGTTTTGTAACCAGAGTTTGTTGTTACCGCCGCTCTGTTCCCTGACACAGTGGGTGTTTTTCCTGATGGCGGAAGCAGGAGGAGGCCTGCAGATGCCATCTAGGCCTTGTCACCCGCTGTGCTCATGTCACCGGGGGTGAAGGATCTGTGTGGTCAAGAGGCCTCAAGCTGATACACTCACCATCCTGGGATGGGACGGATGATCCAAACGCTCTATGACCCAGTGGTCAGATCTACCCAGAATCCCTTCCTACATATTGAAATCACAGCTTAAATCCTACCATTCTGTGAAGACTTTCCAGGAAGCCCCGTGTGAAAACATCTCTTGTCACGAACTCATCCAGCAAAGGGGTTTGACACTGCTGTGTGCACAGCCTATGGGGTCCTGTGAAGATTATGTGGGCACGTTTTCACCTTTTCTCTTCAAGGATTGTTAGCCACAGACAAGCAGGATTACCTCATTCATCTTCTCTCTTCCCACAGGATCTACTACAAAGTCCGGCACACACTAAGTTCTATAGACATGGGTTTCAGACAGGGTTCTAGGGTCAAAATGAGCTTTCACTTTTCCCACTCAGCTTGTTAAATAGATGCATGTCGCTAGAAGACTCATCTTTCGGCTCAGCTCTGTCTTCTCTCACATAGGTCTACACAGTTAAGGTCCCACCACCACCTGGACAAGCACTCCAAATGATAGTTAATAGAAGCACGAGGAAGCAGAATAGCCTGGAATCAGATTCTGACTGACTTTCCTAATTCTCTGGTTTCTTTTATGCTCAATGCCTGGATTCGGCTACGCCTTCTTACACGGTCCACTGATGGGATCTCCGCACTGTTTCAGCTGTGAACTCACCCTGTGGCCTCTTTCTCACTTCTACCTGCCCCCATGGTTCTTTTCCAGTTTCACTCAGCACTGTGTAGACTGTGCATCTGATAATAACCTGTAATTGCCAAAACCGGTTTGGCTCAGTAGATAGAGCGTCAGACTGCGGACTTAAAGGTCCCAGGTTCGATTCCGGTCAAGGGCATGTATCCTGGTTGCAGGCACACCCCCAGTAGGGGGAATGCAGGAGGCAGATGATCTATGTTTCTCTCTCATCCATGTTTCTAACGTTCTATCCCTCTCTCTTCCTCTGTAAAAAAAAATAAATCAATAAAATATATAACCTATAATGATTGTGAACAAACGTACTAGGAACTCTCATTTCAGGTGGTGCACCCTTTCTTACTCTGGGACTGTCTACAGTAGTGGTTCTCAACCTTCTTAATGCCTCGACCCTTTAATACAGTTCCTCAGTTGTAGTGTTATGATTGAAAACCGCTAGCAGGGTCACCTAAGACCATTGGAAAACACACATATTTACATTGCAATTCATTAACAGTAGCAAAATTATAGTTATGAAGTAGCAATGAAAATAATTTTATGGTTGGGGATCACCACAACATGAGAGACTGTATTAAAGGGTCACGGCATAAGGAAGGTTGAGAACCACAGGTCTACAGCTTTCCCAACCACCATGTGCTGATGAAGCGTGATGAGGAGGCCAGAGGGAAAATGGTGCAGTCACCATTCCAGCCGCGTTCTGGACATAAAAGCCAATGGAGCAGAGTGGACGATTTTGATGTAATGTTTAAGGCCACTAGTTCCAACTGCGTGTAAAATATTTCCACATAGAACATCATCCCAGGGCTCAGAATTATTTCTGCATACTTTACTCTTTTAAAATATGTTTTTTATTGATTTCAGAGAGGAAGGGAGAGGGGGAGAGAGAGAGAGAGAAACATTTTAATGATGAGAGAAAATCAGTAATAGGCTGCCTCCTGCATGCCCCACCCTGCAGATGGTGTGCACAACCGGGGCATGTGCCCTGAAGGGAATCAAACCTGACCTCCTGGTTCTTAGGTGGAAGCTCAACCACTGAGCCATGCCAGCCGGGCAGAATTATTTCTGCATCTTTTAAAGAAAATACATTAGGATATTGTCAGCCATAATGATGTTCATTGTTTTTTTCACATTAGCTGATTAATGACCAGGACCTTCTGGAGAAGAAACCAAATATTCATTTGTAATTTGTGTCCATTCATTCACTTTTAGTATTATTTATGTCTTACTTCCTTCTAACCTTACAAAAATGTTAATATTAAAATAAAAAATGTATCATATACATGTTAACCTATATACATGTTCCATTTTTTCTGTTATCCAAAGTTTGCTTTAATGAAAAATATGATAAGAAAAGTCCTTGACCCTGGATGAGATAAGATAATGAAGAATGGTCCAGAACCGTTGGCAATGCCATCAGTATCAGGGCCTCCTGGCGAATACTGTAGGCAAGCGAGGGTTGAAGTAAGGGTATCGCAAGGAGGGCAGGGGCCCTCAGACAGTTGAGAGCTAAAGAAAGAGGTTCTACAAGGTTAAATGAAAAACTGTATCATTCACTTTATTTCTCTCTCCTGTTCTTGGCAAACACAGGAGATCATCAATCTGAAGGATTAACCAAGAATCTTCTTGTGCCCAGACCACTCAGTAACTCTTCACAACAAATTCAACGAAGCCTCACGTGCCAAGACCAGCTGATTCCCTGCCTTCTGTCATGGTGGGCTCCAAGGAAATGCAACACATACGATGCTCTGTGCTGGCTCTCAAAAGGGCTGGGCGTGGGCACAGCGGCAGTGAGGACGGCTTGGGACAGGGATTACATCAAAGGGACTATGGGTACCTGGACGAGGGGACCTTCGCTGTCCTCACATTTAACAGAGGGGGTTCTAAAGAAAGGAAGCTGCAAGAGCCACTGCTCCTTGTGAGCTAGGAACAGCTGTTATTGGGAGTGTAACCTGTCCTACAATCCCTTTCCCTGCCAGCAATAGGGCACTCAACCACCACCAACCCAATTCCCCATTTTGGTTGTATGTCCAGCCAACTGGTACACTCCACTGCATTGTTTCTGAGAGAAATGTTTGCTTTCTCCCCTTCTTTCTATTACAGTTTATCTGCTCCAGCATGTGAATTGACCAGCCCTGGTAGTTCACACAATATGGAATTCTTTTTTTTTTAATATATTTTATTGATTTTTTTACAGAGAGGAAGAGAGAGGGATAGAGAGTTAGAAACATTGACAAGAGAGAAATATCCATCAGCTGCCTCCTGCATACCCCCTAGTGGGGATGTGCCCCCAACCAAGGTACATGCCCTTGACCAGAATCGAACCTGGGATCCTTCAGTCTGCAGGCCAATGCTCTATCCACTGAGCCAAACTGGTTTCGGCACAATATGGAATTCTTGATACAGAAAGCGTACAGGTTCAATAACTATTGTACGTTTTACCCCCCTGAAGAGAATCACTGTTCAATTGATCCCGCATTCTCTGTCTTCTGGATTTGCAAAACTACAGCACTGAGTCAGTCTTTAATTTCTGATTTACTTATTTATCTTTTCCCCCTGACTTACTTTTAATCATGTACATCACATTGTCCTGCCCATACCAGATCCCAACGCTCTCCCCTAAACTCAATCCTCTTTAAACCTCATTTTCATCCCATCTGTCCCGGCACTCAGAGCCTCACCTTGAGGGAATCATTGATATTTTGCTTTTCAAATACAGGCAGGACTAAATGAAACCTTGTTGAAATATATATTCATAAAATATTAGTCCCGGGTACGGGGGAAATTACAAATACTGAGTACTTACTAAGAACAAGATGGTCTTTATGTTATATTTCATGTTACATTTAATCTACAATAACCTTAGGAAATGGCTCTTCTCAGTCCCATTTTCCAAATGAGAAAATGAAGATCCCGAATGGTGAGCTTGTCAAAGGTTATATAAATAGGAAATGGCTAGAGTAGGATTCAAACTTCAAAGTTCATGGCCTTTTCCATTAAAGCCACACTGAGTTTTCCCTAAGGGTTTTCATGTTAGGCCTTTTTTCAAGACTGCTCTCACTTCTTCACTGAATAAAATTCTTCATGTCTTATAAAATGTACTCTGAGCTCTTCAGCTCAAATTCATCATTATTTCTCCCGACCTCCTAGTGCATTACTATCTGGTCCAGTTATTTCTCATATGGTATTTCTGGCTTTGTGTGAGTCATTGATTGTCACGTGTTCTTTTCATCTGAAGACCCAATGAGAGATTGAAACTTTAGTATCCAGAAATTCTATTTCAAGGTTACACAGTCAGCCCTGGAGATGGGCATTTTCAACAAGCATCTTGATGTTCTGATGCAAAGGGAACATGGACTACTCTCTAAAAAATGTTCATTGAGCCAAAACTGGTTTGGCTCAGTGGATAGAGCACCAGTCTGTGGACTGAAGGGTCCCAGGTTCGATTCCAGTCAAGGGCACGTACCTTGGTTGCGGGCACATCCCCAGTGGGGGTGTGTGCAAGAGGCAGCTGATCGATGTTTCTCTCTCATTGATGTTTCTAACTATCTCTCTCCCTTCCTCTCTGTAAAAAAATCAATAAAATATATTAAAAAAAATAAAAAATAAAAAATGTTCATTGAGAGCCTAAGCTGTTCAAGAATGAGGATCATCTGACCTTCCTGATGCTACACCTGGAAGGAGCCCACACACCCAAGCAAGCACAGTCTGGGCATCTGAACAGTGACATCACAGGATCACCTCCTGCGTGGAGATGGAATTTTCTCACTGATAGGACAGGTCTGGGTCTTGCTCTACACTCTGTTTCTAGTGATTTCTGCCTCTAGACTGCCTTCCCTAGCCCACGTGACATCTTCACTTGGGTCCTTTACATCAGCAGTCCGTCCTCAACTCTGCCTTCTGCTTTAGCAACTTGACTCCATTTGGAAATGCCCTCCCAGATGGTGGTCCTTACATTGCCTCTTGTTCTGCTCAGCTTAACACGCCTCTTGCCCCTATGCAGCCCTACTCACTCTAACCTCAAAGATCGTGTATTTATCATCACCAAGCCTCCCTGCAGCAAGCAGTCCCTGATCATTGCATTCGATCCAATGACTTCTTCAAGGTAAAGGTGGAGAAGAAGGACATTATTGGAATTCTTGCTTTTTGTTGTTGTTTTTAAATATATTTAATTGATTTTTTTACAGAGAGGAAGGGAGAGGGATAGAGAGTTAGAAACATTGATGAGAGAGAAACATCAATCAGCTGCCTCCTGCAAGCCTCCCACCCACGATGTGCCTGCAACCAAGGTAGATGTCCTTGACCGGAATCAAACCCAGGACCCTTCAGTCCACAGGCCGAAGCTCTATCCACTGAGCCAAATTGGTTTTGGCAAATTCTTGGGTTTTTAAAGAAGCTAATGGCAGATGAATTTGGGATTTTTATTTTTCCTTCTTCCTTACCCTTGCTGTGTTGTAACTGTCGGCCCATGGCGTATTAATGAATAAAATAAAGAAATAGACTTGGACAAGTGTTCTCACCTCTGACAATCTGTTTGACTATTTGTTTTTAAACATTTTTTTTTTAGGTTCTGGGATAAACAAATTAAAGAATAGCATCTGACAGCTGCTGACCTTTTGGCTTTGTTTGTATTTTCTTAATCTATTTTCTGGGGTTTTGCAGAACCCAGCAGGGAGAGCTGATAGTAGAAAAAGCAGACAGGTTGCTTCCTAGGCAGCCAGGCTTTACATTTGAAAGAGCCACACTGCCAGTTCAGTCCTGTTTTCCAGTGTGGCACGCCTTCTCTCTAATCACTTCTCTCTGGATGTTCTCACTCTTCCCGCCTTTTTACTAGCCTGCCTGGCATGTGGTGACCACGTACAAGGACATTCTTGCCGCCAGATGACAAACTGCTGGGGGCTGAGTGCCCGCCTCCTTCATCCGGGCATGCCTCAAGATGCAGGCACAGCGTCATGCCTCTGGGCACGTGCTCCATGACTGTGTGTCAGATGGAAGTCAGCTTATCATTTGCTCCCTTGAAGCTCAGGATTCATCACAGGAGATGGATGCTTCCTGAAGCTTCTCACCCATCCTGAAATCAGAGGCCCTTCGCCACACTGAGGTCCGACTTCCTCAAGCCATCACATAGGGTCACTGGCAACAGCCAGACATGCCGGAAACCGGACATGGTCTCACTCATAGGAAGATGCGGACAGGGAGCCGGGAAGGCTGGTCAACAACCTGAATTGCTCTGACCACTCACAGTTTAGTGGAGACATTGTTAGCTGAAGCCTGAAGCACCTCCACCTCTGTGTGTCTTGTGTATTTTTGTTATTGAAATTTCCTGCCTAAAGGCTATGGGTGTGTCCAAAGTCTCCATAAAAGGGAGAGCAAGGCCAAGACCAGTTTGGCTCAAGTGGATAGAGAGATGGCCTTCGGACTGAAGGGTCCCGGGTTTGATTCCAGTTGGGGGCATGTGCCTTGTTTGCGGGCACATCTCCACTGTGGGGCGTGCAGGAAGCAGCTGATCAATGTCTCTCTCTCATCGATGTTTCTGACTTTCTATCTCTCTCCCTTCCTCTCTGTAAAAAATCAATAAAATATATAAAAAAAAAAAAAGGGAGAGCAAGGCCAGAGCCTTTTCACTAGAGGAAGGCTCCTGCCTGAGCCCCAATATTCCCAAATTAATGCTTTTCTAGTCTCTTTTCATTTGCATGCAGCCTCCTCCAAAACCCGAACCCTGAACCACGCAGGACGTGAAAGGAGTTTCCACACAGACACCTGATGCTCCTTATGCCAGATGAGATATCTGAACAAACACACATGACAGCTTCAGGGCTGTAAACAACCCACATGTCCACAGAGGTACAAACATGTGCTTTTGCAAACCTGCACGCTGATCGCGGAAAAAACCTCAGCAAGCCTGGCAGTCAGACAACTGCCTTCTCGGAAGCTCTTGGCTGTCTCTTGGCATATGCGGAATGTGGCCTCGCAGATTTTGTTTCTCCCCCCACACTTCTGTAATTGCATTTTTAATTCACCGCGAGAGCGAACGAAAAGGACAATTTCTTAGCATATAATCCTCGGCGCTGGCACAATCATGCCAACTAGCTTCCCCGTCTCTTGCAGCCCGAGATTGTGGAAGAGAGGAGCATAAACCAATTAACTGTCAGGAGCAATTAATTTCTGCATTTTTCACACCGCACCGAGTGAGGAGTTTTATGGCACTCCTCTAATGAAAGTGAATAAAAACGAATACAGAACTCCCCGAAGGCCTATAAGTCACGCAGGTGCCTATGACCAAGACACCCAGATTAGTCTCTGCCTGGCAGGGGCTCATGGCTTCATTGGAAATGTCATCCAGATTAGGTCGCTCCTGGCTTACCACGGCCACCCAGGCGGTTAATCCAGCGCTCTGCCCTCCCACTCGGCACGAGGAGGGGAGAATCCTGCTGGACTCAGAAGAGAAAGAGGGAGCTGGCCCATCTGCCCTGGCCATTTCAGAGCCAAAAAGGCAGAGGGAATTCTGGGCCCAAGGAGAGCAAGTCAATGGGATGGGAAGTAGGAAGAGCTAAAAGGGATGGCAGCTCTGAGTCCAGGAAAAGAGGAGTCATCTTCAAGTCTCATTTCAGATCTATGTCAAGGCAGAAGAGAGGGCACAACATCAAGGTATACTGTCAATATCTTCAAGTATTTAATAGAGGAAAGATGCATGATAAACACAGATGGGTATTTTTAAGCACCAACACGCACTGGTGTGCAATGACTAATCCTTCCATTTGAGGAGAAACTTCCCACCAAATACTATGTGTCTCTGAGCCTAAATCTGTAGTGTTTCCTATATGATTAGGATGTAAAGGAAGAGAAGCTACAGAGAAAAGATACTGAAACTTGCACATATTTCCCGCACTCTCACCAGAACCAGTTGCGAAAAAATATTCAAGCCCCAAAGTGTGCCTGTATTCGACACTAGTATGTGTTAAAGGACCAGAGTTCTTTTTTTTTCCCCTTTGAGGCAGACTAAGTAAAAGAAAAAAAAAAAAAAACTAAACAGAGTTTTAATAGAAAGTAATATGATTACCCAAATGCTACTATCAAAAAAATAAATTTATTAAAATTTGAAGAAAATAATTCTCTCTATACATATTTACAATCAGAAAAGGAAATGGTAACTAGACAAAAAGAAAGATCAAGTACTTTTACAAAAGTGTGATCATCTCACACAT
The DNA here is from genome assembly GCA_004026805.1 of Lasiurus borealis. Taxonomy (NCBI): domain Eukaryota; kingdom Metazoa; phylum Chordata; class Mammalia; order Chiroptera; family Vespertilionidae; genus Lasiurus; species Lasiurus borealis. The sequence goes on along the minus strand of PVJN01001233.1, from coordinate 49,680 downwards.
GCTATTTATATTAATTAATGTCTTAATCATTTGACATGGTTACAGGAAACAAAATAGATGCAGCTTGCACTGGTATAATTACTGGTTCATTTCTTTTTCTTTTTAGTATATAGAGTTAGGCTAGAAATAACATCTTAAAAGCATGAGATTTGCATATTTCTTAGAGTAAGCTATTTAAAGAACATGTTGGGTTATCTGTGCACTGACTTTACTAGTCAGCTGGGTAGTGTGGATACCACTTTAAAACAGAGAAATCAAGGGAATGTCCTTTCAGGGAAAATAAAGGAATTATAAACCTCTAAACAAATTCCACTTTCCTGCCAAGACCTACAGAGAGCAACAAAGATGGGAAATGTAAAAAAAATATCATCTAGGTAAAGTCAGCATATTACAGAACTACTTAAGTTTAATAAGTTAACTGAATTTGCATAAATGCATTGTAGCAATTCTATTTTATTTGGTTAAACCTAGATTGAGTCAGGTTCTCTAAAATGATGTGATGAATTGTACTCCTAGACTCCTTGTTCCCAGAAAAACATGAACATGAAGTTGTCTTTAAATATGGGGGAAAGAAGATTTTGCTGAAGAAAAACAAAGTCAAAGTCATAGAAAATATTTTCAGTCAATAAAGTCCATCAAAGAACTGTGAAAAGTTTAAAAGTGAGGCTGAAAGCTGAGGCTGCCATTGGAAGGAGAAAGCTGGGTAATTTAAATTTAGAACTATGCAGTACAGGGATAAAAATCTCAAGGCCCAGTGGTCATTATGTTAGAATCCTATATAATAATGAAGTAATATGCAAATTGACCATCACACCATCACAAGATGGCAGTGCCCACAGCGGGGCCAAGGCTGGCTGCTCTGCGCACCTGCTGCCAGAGTCCCCTCAGCTCCTCCTGCATCCCCCACTGACTGACAGCTCACCCAGGCTACTCCAACAAGCTTCCCATCTCTCTCTTCCTCCCTGGAACCCTGACTGTGGTATCTAACAAATTGGAAGTTACAACTCATGTTGTTGAGAGTATCTTCCATTCCTCAGCAGGACCAGCCGCTCTGTTCACCTGCTGCTGGAGTTCCTTCAGCCCCACCAGGGGTCTCAGGTCCTCCTGCATCCCTCACTGACTGAGGCTCAGGTAACCAGGACTGACTGAGGCTTGCAATGCTGGCAGTGGCAGCAGCAGAGATATGATGGGGACATCATCTTCCTTTGACTGCCTGGGTCGCCTCCCGCCTCTGAAGGTTCCCGGACTATGAGAGGGGACAGGCCTGGCGGAGGGGACCACCCCCACCAGTGCACTGGGCCTCTAGTATCTAATAATGAGCTCAAATTTATTATTTAATAACTACAGCAGTTATTGGTTTTGAAATAAGTTTTTGGAAATTATCTTAGAAATTTTGGTTTTCATCAAATTGCATTTGTATATTTGTAAATACATGTCTGTATAAATATGTATGTATGGGTGTATACAATAGTATTAGATCTCATCCAAATGATGATTTCAGCGTTTATCATAGTATATTTTTATGTAAAAACATTTGCATTTTATAATGTTTAGTTTTTGAGAACAGGAAATATTATTAACCTTATCCCCATATAAGAGGTACATTGCACATGATAAGCTGTAATTAATGAATAAATTAGTATATAAATAAATACATATGCAAACACACAATCATAAAATGCATATATCCATGTATATACTTATTTAGCCATATATAAGTATGATTATATACTATTTAGGTATAAATAAGTGCCAGTATACATTACAATATAAGTGCTATTATGCAAAAGCTTGAGGTATATAAAAGAGGAAGTAATTCAAGGAAGAATTGGTATTTGAGTTGGATCCTAAAATAAGAGTCCAACTTTAACAGGCAGAAAGTACAGGAGGAAATTCGAAGGTAATAGGATACTTTGCACATGGACTGAATACATGACTATTTAGGGTCTGATATGGCTACAGAATAAGTGTCACAAACAGCAGTGTGGTGGTTTCCAGAGGGAAGGAGGTGGGGAAGTAAGGAATCCTAATATATGGTGACAGGAGATTTGATTTTGGGTAGTGGGCATGCAGTGCAATATACAGATCTTAGAGAAACTCACATCTCAAACCTAAATGATCATACAGACCAACATTAACCCAATACATTTAATTTTTTAAATATATTTTCATTGATTTTTTTACAGAGAGGGAGAGAGATGAAAGTCAGAAACATCGATGAGAGAGAGACATCGATCAGCTGCCTCCTGCACGCCCCACAGTGGAGATGTGTCCACAGCCAGGATACATGCCCTTGACCGGAATCGAACCTGGGACCTTTCAGTAAGCAGGCCGATGCTCTATCCACTGAGCCAAACCCGTCTCGGCTACATTTAATTTTAAAAAAATATTTTTTATTGATTTCAGAGAGGAAGGGAAAGGGAGAAAGAGAGAAACATCAATGATTAGAGAGAATCATAGATTCATTGATCGGCTGCCTCTTGCATACCCCCTACTGGGGATGAAGCCCACAACCTGGGCATGTGTCCTTGACTGAAACTGAACCTGGGATCCTTCAGTTCACAGGCCAACACTCTATCCACTGAGCCAAATCAGCTAGGTCCCAATACATTTAATTTTAAAAGACAGTAAGTATTCATTTGGGCAAATGATGGGTAAGTCCAACATTATAAGCATTTTTTCATCTATTAATCTTAGTTTCATGAAATCTCTGTCAGGTAGATGGGCTACTGTCCCCATTTGACAGATGAATATGCAGGTGCTTAGGAAGTTGTGTATAGTCATTTAACTAACATGTGGAAGACCTGGATTCCCAACTAAATAGTCTGATGCTGCATCTACAATATTAAGTACTTCACCCTTCATCACGAATAAATGAAAGAAGGGAAGTTCCCACAGGTACTGAAGGTAGTCAGAGGCAGCCTCAGCCCAGCAGGCAGACCCCATCTTAGATTTACTGTGATGTGAGAGAAAGCCTGGGACCATCTCCCCATGAAGAAGGCTCTAGTTTTGGGTCTAGAGGGCAATGGTTGCCCTGAGTGATGACAGTTTCAGGGTAACTTGCTTTCATTTCCTGTATCTGAAGATGACCAAACCATGCTCATCCAGGACCAACAACTCAGAAACAAAGCAGGGCCCAGTGCAGAGACCCCCTGACTGATGCCATACTGTGTGCGGAGAGTCAATGATGTCTAATTAAAGCGGGAAGTCATCCGAGGGAATTCTCTTAAAGCAACACACTCCTACGAAATCCCTGAACATCGCCTGCAAGCCACAATACCTTCAGAATGTTAGAAAATAAAGGGAAAGCTCAGAATTCAAAGGAAAATGTATAATATATAAGGTTGAGGAGAGTGTACAAACGCCAAAGAAAATTGGCTTGCTTAGTAACTTACTTTACCTTTCCAGAAAATAGCCTAGGACCGGTTATAAAATAATTTAAATAGCTGCAGGGTGCTTTAATTATAGGAAGATTAGGGATGAGAATTTTTCTAAAAGCTGCCTGCACCAAAATTTTACTGTATCCTCTATCCGACTATTTTTTCCCAGTGGTTTCTCCCAGGGTTTTGCAACTAATACATATCTGAGGGGAAAAATACATGTTGAAAGGAGAATTTTTTAGGTATTCTACATCCTCATGACTTTACAAGGCAATGATGTAGCATTACAGAACTGGCCTTCTGCCTAAATGGGATGTGCTGGTAACACTGAGAAGTCATCAGAAGGTACTTTTAAAAGAGAAATAGTGCCTAGAGATTGAGACTCTATGATCTCTTGACAATGCCCCATTGATGATCAGGAATGGCATTAATGATTACTCACAGCTCAATTGTTTTTTAGCCTTTTTGTATATGTTCTAGTACAGCACCTTCATATTTCCTGTGAAGAATTCTATCTAGTAACTATCAGTCAAAAAACTGATAAATATCTCATGAACTCTATTTTTCTTTGTTCCCACATGTCACTCTCCAATCTTTAGTCTACAAAGGTCACTTGGCAGGCAAGTAGCCTTGTTGGGACATAGACCCTGGCCTCTGTCTAAAATCCAATGTGCTTTCCACCATGATGGGTGGTCTCTCAAGTTGAATAATAAATGTGAGAGTGAAGTGGTACTCAAGATACGAGTTTAATTCGTTACATAACCTTGAGGCGTGGGAAACTATGAGACACTCAAGTCACGGTAAACTGGTGGGTCATGTGCAGCTGGCCGATCCGAGCGATTACTCGCATCTCAACTGTTGCTCATATTTCAAAGCAAAAATCGCCTGCTCGACGGCTCGTATCTCAAAAATCTCGTATGTTAGGGCACTCGTATCTTGAGGTACCACTGTATTAGATTGACATGAAATTCCAGCTTTGTAAGTTAAAAAATACAGCTCAATATCAACAATTTTATATGGTTCAATTTGCTAGGTTACAAATGTATAAAGATGTATACATATACAAATTATTGTGGTAAATTGTGGCTGGTTAGCATCATCTACAGACCATGCTTATTCACAATGGAATTAATTGCTTTTGAATAGCATCTCCACTTACAAGTCCTTGTACCATATTGTTACCTGCCCACATGAGAGTTTGCTCTTATGCATTTACTAGTGGCCCAGTGTACGGATTCATGCATATTTAAAGAAAATTAATTAGAAGAAATATTTTAATATAGATATTCGACCTTTCTCTATAATAGAAACATCAACAAAAACAAATTCACAATCAACAATGACAAATGGAAACACACGTGTACAATTGGCACCATCAAGAGCTTTATATATATCATGCATGCGCAAGTCAAAGTTTATTTTTAAATTGTAGTGCATGTCCTATGTACCAGCCAGCCAGTCAGTCGGTCAGCCGATCGGATGGATGGTCGGTCACTTGGCCTTTTATATATATAGATATTCTATATCTGAGAAAGTTGTAAGATAGATGAAACACATAATACGTTATAAAAGTCTAGGAATTGTAAGTAGACTGGTTTTGCCACTATTTCCTGAAATAATGAACCAAAATATCTCTCTCTCACAAGAAAGACTTTGTGCTGATGAGCACTGAGAATTATCTTTGAGTTTACATCTTAAGACATGCATTTGATCTGCATAAACAAAGATGGGCCAATTTTAGATCTACCTCATAAGAATGACATAAGCCTTATGGTTCAACCTTACCATTCCCCAAACTCCCCCCAAATCACTTTATCTGCCCTTTAAAGAGAACTTGAAAGTGTTGAATGGGAAAAGTCTTTACAAAAGCTTTTACAAACCCATTACAAAATGCACAAGCACTTGGGAAATAAAGGGAAACCCAATACTTGATAAAATGGTTAAGTTGGGCTGAGGGATGCTTAGGGTATGAAATTATACTTTTGCTAGAGTCATATGAAATAGTAAACTCAAAGTTGTCTAGAAGTGCTACATGCCTGATGTTCCACAGGGAATATTAAATAAAAAGCTACACATTCAAACAACATCCGCGTGCAGTTGACTTTTCATCTGAACTGAGGGTTGGAGATCCTGGGGTGTAATTAGATAGAAATTAATTCGCAAGCCCCAGTTGCTTTATGGCTCACACCAGGATGTCTATTGCCAACAGGGACTCATAAAAATATATCTCAGAGGTCTAAAATAGAATCCAAAATTTATAATTTCGTTCTAATTTTTCATGCCTCTGGATTCTACATTTGTTGTGGATGTTCCCTAAGAAAATTCAATGAACGATTTCTCTTTTAAAGACTTTTCCCCAGGAAAAAGTAAAAGGAGAATTAAGACATCTTCTAAGTACTTTTCAATATAGACAACTGGCATTTGACTCTAATCTCATTTAAGATGTAAAAAAAAAAATCTCTGAAATTTTGACACATACCTTCTAAACTGTATGCATAAAATGTTATGTTATTTAGACTATCACATATTATATGTGGGAATATGTGATTTATAATAAATACTAGGAGGCTTATATATTTTTCATAAACTTGCTGAGTGAACAATATTTTTTGTGAGACAGAAGACTTATTAACATTTATTTCTAATAAAACAACAACAGCTGAGATTTACCCATCAAAATAAAATTTACCTAAAAGAACTGGTTAGATTTAAATCTTAGCCACATTAAAATAAGAGTGCAAATAGAGAGGCTAAGGTAGAACAGAATAAGGCAAGAAGCAAACTAAACAACTCAAATAATCTTCTTCTAATTTGCCTCATTGTTTTACCAATATAGCCCCCACCCAAGTATAGGCTCCAAGTAAATGTGGCACAGAAGATCTGAAAAGGAAAGCTGTACACAGAATACTCTACTAAATAAAAATGTTGTTTTTAAGAAATTTGCTGTTTTCACTTTAGAAAAAAATGTTGGGATGTCTGTTTTCAAATCTAACCATTCATACAGTCACTTATTTATGCACTAGAAGTCTGGCGCATGAAGTTCATGTATGGGTAAAGTCCCTAGGCCTGGCCAGGAATCAGGGTTATCAGGTCTTCTGGCTGCTGGCCGAGCCCTCCCTCTCTTCCCCCTGGTGGTCAGTGCACATCATAGTAAGTAATCAAACTCCCTGTCGCCTGGTTGAAATCCTGAGGGGACACTTTGCATATTAGCCCTTTATATAGAGAGATTCCTTCAATAAGCTGCATATTGAACATGTATTGTACAACCAGAGAAGATAAGAGAACACAAGAAGAAAGGTAGTTTCCATCCTAAAGTATTTTATTCCTCCACCCCCAATCTAATGGCAAGAGAACATACACAATTGAAACAAGTAAAGACCATTTTTGCTTTAAGGTCTTCTAGACTATTTGGATATACTCAGAAAACCATCAAGGAAGTAACTGAAGTGTGACCAGATCTTTAGTATAATTTGAGTTGAATCTTAAAGACAAAAATCCTTTTCCCCTGCACATCTGAAAATATATATCACACACATTTATCTCATAACAGATTCCTGTTACTCCATATCACTCTCATTCTTTATTTTACTATGTTTCTAGTAAAATATTTATCTCAAGAAAACTTTTCATATTCATAGTTAAAGCATAAAGTTTCTCTTAACTCTTCTCTATAAAGATCATTCACTGTAGGATAGAATTAGGATTGGTCAGTCCTAATTTCTAGGAATTTAAATGACAGCAATACTGCAGCAAAAAATAGTAATTGGTTGCTACTAATCAACTGCCTGACTGCAGGAGTGACAATTATGTCAGCAAATGCTCCTAAAAGAAAAACTATGGAGAGTGATATTTGAAAAAGGTCATGGTATCAAGCTGAACAATCCAGTTGGAGAAATCAATAAAAGATACAGCCTGGCTGGCATGTTCAGTGGTTGATTCCTGGCCAGGGCACATGCCCAGGTGGCTGCCTCAATCCCCTGCAGAGGGCATGCAGGAGGCAGTCGATAGATGTCTCTCTTATCATTGATGTTTCCATCTCTCTCTCCCTCTCCCTTCCTTTCTCTGAAATCAATACAAAATATTTTTTTAAAAAAAGAAAAGATACAAAATGATGATGTTTTCCTAATAGTTGAGATGATTCTAAATGAAGTTGTCCATTTGAAAATAAGAAAACCTGGCATAGAACAGAACCACATGCAGACACACACACACTCAAAAGGGATTCATTAATAGAAAAATAAATAATCCTAAATTTAGTATGTTTTAAGTCACAATGAACCTACCCAGATTGGTTTCTACACCAGGCACCGTCATTGATGGTATCCCAAAATTGTATCACTTTTTTTTTTTTTGGTTTTGATTTAAATTTTCACAATCCCATAGGATAGATAATGTATATAAACATATAAGTTATAAAGGAGAGAGGGAAAAGTAACAGGACTACGGAACACCTTTTTTCAAGTCTGAATATGTGCTTTCATCCTAAGGACACAGAGTAGAGGGTCAATCTGGACTGCACAAGAATTTGCAGTCTGTCCGCTACAGTCTAAGTAACCCTGTCACAGTCTTAGAAGGGAAACTCGGACAACTCCAGTCTTGACTACAGAATTTAAGGTAGAAATCTATCCATGTCAACCATCTAAGGAAAAGGCTCAGTCACTTTTTCATTCTGATCTCTACAGTGTGGTGAGACTGACAGAATAGCACACATTTTCTGTGTGTGTTCTAGGAAAGATTATTTCTCCTACCAATTGCACAGTTATGCACATATAATCTTAACATTTGTGGTATCACAGAAGTGTTCACTCTGTGAGAGATAGAAGGGATATAGGATATAGTAAAAAAATAATTTATACTCTTTTTTTAAATATATTTTATTGATTTTTTACAGAGAGGAAGGGAGAGGGATAGAAAGTCAAAAACATCAATGAGAGAGAGACATTGATCAGACGCTTCCTGCATGTCCCACACTGGAGATGTGCCTGCAACCAAGGTACATGCCCCCGACCGGAATCAAACTTGGAACCTTTCAGTCCACAGGCCGATGCTCTATCCACTGAGCCAAACCGGTCTTAGCCATTTATACTCTCTTGTTACCTTCCAGGGTGAGTGTCAGAGGTTTGCCATCACCAGGGGGTGATGGTTGTTCACAGTTCTAACCCACCCCCCCCCTTTATTTTTAATATATATATTTTATTGATTTTTTACAGAGAGGAAGGGGAGGGACAGAGTTAGAAACATTGATGAAAAACATCAATCAGCTACCTTTTGCACGTCCCCCACTGGGGATGTGCCCGCAACCAAGGTACATGCCCTTGACCGGAATCGAACCTGGGACCCTTGAGTCCGCAGGCCGACGCTCTATCCACTGAGCCAAACCGGTTTCCGCCCACCCTCTTTGCCAAAAGCAGTCAGCCTGACCCATGGAAGGATGAGTTACCTAATGAGGTCTGCGTATTTTCCATTTACTAAACCTGTAAATTATGAGCATCATCATTGTCCTCCTTAATGTATGATAAATGATGTCCCCGGATTGCAGGGAAATAATGAACCGACTTTACATTTTGCCTGATAAGCTCATGCATCATCGCCCCTCTGCCTTCAAGGTTCCCACCTCCCACCCGTCTTAAGACAGGAAGAACCTTGTGTCAACCTAGAGGACCTTCCCTGTGGAAAAATACTTTTGTTCTTCCAGGGGAAAAAAAAAAATGACCATTTGGAGCTGGTGAAATACACTGTAAATCACAGGGAGAATCAATGCTTACTAATTGTCCATGACTAAAACCCCCGGTAATGTCTAGTGACACCGGGAATTCCACATAATGCCTCGTGTCTCGGTGCACGGCACAGCAATCAGATATGCATTAGAGGGGGCCGCTTTGAAAGCGCATCAGGATTGGCATCGAGTGTTGCCCGCAAGGCCTGTCTCAAGTGTGAACGGTGTCACTGAATCAGCAGCAAAGCCTTGCTTAGGGAAGGGTTATGTTTTGAACACTGGACACAGCACAAAGACATCGCTTCCTCCCTCTTTAGTTGGTCTTTCATGAAGAATTTTCTGTTTCATTTGCTTCTTCTACGTCTTTTGTAGAATTTAGCGAACAATATAAGGAATGGAGGGGAAATGAGAAGAATCGGGGAAAATAGCGAGCATTTTTCTGTTATACAGTTTCCTCTGGAAAATGGGCCGCGTGTGTACTGATCCATGGCTTTTGGGGAGATGTGTTCAAATAGACTCTAACCAGAAATTAGAACCTAATTGAGATGATAACCAGCTTTTTTTTAAAAAAAAAAAAAAACCTTTCATTGATTTTTTACAGAGAGGAAGGGAGAGAGATAGAAAGTCAGAAACATCGATGAGAGAGAGACATCGATCAGCCGCCTCCTGCACGCCCCACAGTGGAGATGTGCCCACAAGCAAGGTACATGCCCCCGACCGGAATCGAACTTGAGACCTCTCAGTCCACAAGCCGACGCTCTATCCACTGAGCCAAACTGGTCCCGGCATAACCAGCTTTTTTAAAAATATGATTCTTGACCTTCAAGAAGCCCAAGAACTTGGAACCCCTGGAATAGAAATAAGAGCATCGAGGACCGGCCAGCTTCCCCTGGGATCTGCCTCCTTCACAGGGTCACAATACACAACAGACAAGGACAAAAGACAGTCCCGGGATGTGCTGGCCGACTTTCCCTCTCACTTATGTGACACCCCAAATGCGGATCAGTATCCAAAGCAGTGGCCTCATCCGACTCAAGGTGTCTGTTTCCTTAACCAAACCCTTGCATGTGATGAGACGGTCTTACGTCGCTCCGTCTGCCTGAGCAGCTCACTCATCAGCAGCTTAGCTATAACTCAGTAACTGAGCTTCTGTGTTCGCGCCAGGCTCGCTGGGACACTGCCTGCACTGTTTCCTCATAATCCGATAGGATGATAATGAATCAGTGCTTCTTTCCACCGCTTGGCAGACAAACGGCACTATGTGAGCTTTCAGGATTAACCCTCATTAGTATTCCCCCTCCTCCCAGCAGTCCATGTCCCCTCTGCTCCCCCAGTTCTCCCTGAATTCTTTCCTGAAAACTCTCGACCAACACTAACTAATGAATGATGCTTCTAGGTGGTAAGTACAGTATAGAAAGGAGCGCTGTACAAAAAGGAGAGAAGGACATGATTCTCGTTCGTTCGTTACACATTTCAAACTGTAAAGTGCAACAGGAAAAAAGAAAAGCAGCTTCTTTTATAAAAGAAAGAAAGACAGAAGTAAAAAGGAAAAAAACCTTTCAGTGGGAAGATTCTGGACTGCCGCCAAAACTTAAAAAAAAAAGGAGGCGGAATAACAATTCCTTGAAAGTTCCAAGTCACCGCTTTGTGTGCACTTCTCGGGATGCTTCGAGGAGAGAGAGAACAGAAAGGAAGACAAAGAGAACACGTGCCAGGGGTAAAATCAATCGGTGGAAAGGACTTCCGGGCGTTGAAATTGGGCCACAGAGACTCAAACGGGCACATCACTCACTCAAAGGCATCCAATTGCAATGTCGTGATCACCCAACACACAGCAGGCCAGATGGATACATTCCAAAAAGATGCTCAAAATATCCAGAGGGGCCGAGACCGGTTTGGCTCAGTGGATAGAGCATCGGCCTGCGGACTGAAAGATCCCAGGTTCGATTCCGGTCGGGGGCATGTACCTGGCTTGTGGGCACATCTCCACTGTGGGGCATGCAGGAGGCGGCGGATCGATGTCTCTCTCTCCTCGATGTTTCTGACTTTCTATCTCTCTCCTTTCCTCTCTGTGAAAAATCAATAAAATATATTTTTTAAAAAATATCCAGAGGATGTGTTATCACCCTCATCCACCTTTCTTTCCTCCAAGCTGAACTCTGCCATGTCTATAATTAATATCAGGTATCTACTTTCCATTAGGATGGGACAACAAAGCCCACGCTGAATGGATTTGTCAAGTACCCAGTTGTATATGCGCACGCGCCCTGACCTGTGCAGAGAACCCCTGACAAGTAGCGTACCTGCTTCCTAGAAGACTACTCGAGTGAATCACGTGAAGTTCCATTTTAACGTCCCACAAGTATTATGTTATCACTTGGAACTTCCTTTCTGAAAAGATATCCCATTTTATAAACGTAACAGAAACGATCACGAGAATAATTGCAAAGGAAACGCGATTCTGTCATTTTCCAGGAGAGGCAAAACCGTTGATGACAGAAAAGCTCTGTCATAAACTTGCCCTGCTGGGAGCTCCTCAGCGTGCACCGGTTTTGCGGAGCCTCAAAACGGAAGGTAATGAGGTTTCGTGGGAGAACTCTTGTTCTTTTCCTGTTAAATAGACACAATTCACGGCTGGAAAACTCGGAGTGGCATTCGGAATTGGAGCCCCCAATTATCATTGAGGGGTCGACCTGCAGGAATGTACCCAGGAGAACATCTCTAAGGGACAAATGCAGAGGAAGGGGCTCTTTTGCCTATTTGCTTGCTCTAAAGCAGTGGTTCTCAACCTTCCTAAGGCCGCGACCCTTTAAGACAGCTCCTCATGGGGTGGTGACCCCCAGCCATGAAATTATTTCCGTTGCTACTTCATAGCTGTAATTTTGCTACTGTTATGAACTGTAATGTAAATATCTGATAGGCAGGATGTATTTTCATTGTTACAAATTGAACATAATTAAAGCATAGTGATTAATCACAAAAATGATTTGTAATTATATATTGTGAAATATTTATTTCTAATGACAAATAAATGAAATTTTGTCTTGAATCGTGGTGTAGCATGGGTAACAGTCTTCCTAGGACAACAGTAAACTACATGGCTACACTTTGCTACACTGAGGAGCGGTGTGCTGGTTCCTAAGACCATGTGAAATAGGTGTTTTCCGATGGTCTTAGGCGACCCCTGTGAAAGGGTCGTTCGACCCCCCCAAAGGTGTCGAGACCCACAGGTTGAGAACCGCTGCTCTAAAGGAAGCTGTAGATGGAGTCAACTAAGTCAAAAATGTCCAGAGTATTTGAGGTTGCAGTTGGGTTGGATGGACTTAAGTAGTTTGAGCTACATCACCAGTGACGTCAATGAAGTTCAGTTTTGTTCATAGTCCCTAAGGCGTCAGACTGTATATTTATTCCATCTTCCTCTGAACACTGTGAAAGGTTCCAGGTTAAGATGTAACTATTTGGGATGTGAAAACACTTAGGAAAGGTGTAAAAATAGGAAAGTTTGATTCTGCCACATCCTACACCAGTCATTTTCAACCTTTTTCATCTCAGGGCACACATGAACTAATTCCTAAAATTCTGCAACTCACCAAGAAATATATTTTGTCCAAACCGGTTTGGCTCAGTGGATAGAGCGTTGGCCTACGGACTGAAGGATCTCAGGTTCGATTCCGGTCAGGGGCACGTACCTTGGTTGTGCACACAGCTCCAGTAGAGGGTGTGCAAGAGGCGGCTGATCGATGTTTCTGTCTCATCGATGTTTCTAGCTCTCTATCTCTCTCCCTTTCTCTCTGTAAAAAAAAATAACATACATATATATATATATATATATACACACATATATACATATATATATATATATAACATGTTATATAAATAACATATAAAAATAATATATATATATATTAAAAAAAGAAATATATCTGATGGTAATCTGACAATGGGCATAATTTTGATTCATTCACATCAGATGGCCATTGTGTTGGCTATTGTCATTTTTTTATTTGACAATCTAAGGTAAAAGCAGATAGTATCTCAGATTAGTCAGGTATTGCAAGTTTTTAATTTATTGAGGCACACCAGTTCAAATTGCTGCCCTATGCCTTTCAAATTCAGATAGCAGTTATATGAATCTGATCAGAGTTATACTCTGTGAAGGTATATCAATGACATTCTGTTGAACTTTCCCAATTATATTAATAACCCTTTGGAGCTCCAGAGGCTACCAGAATTTATCCACTATTTAAGAACCAATATTATGCTTTGACTGATCAGATTCTATTTTTCCCCTAAAATATAGTTTTGTTTCTCTGTTTGCTGTTTCTTAGTGGTTAAAGCACCAGCCCATACACTAAAAGGTCCAGGTTCAATTGAATCGAGGGCACAAGCCTAGGTGGCAGATCTGACACCAGACATGGTCAGGCCACGTGAGGGAGGCAACAAAACCATGTTTCGCTCTCACATCAATGTTTCTCTCTTTCTCTTTCCTTCCCCTCCTTCCCTCTCTCTCTCTCTAAAAAAAATATCAATGGAAAAATATTCTTGGATGAGGATTAACAAAAGGCAAATAAAGTAAAACATAACTTTGTTTATAAGGAGTTTGGTTTAAAAAATTATAATGTACTCAAGAAATCATGTACTTTTTTTAGGGTCTGCCAAAACTATTTCAAAATCACTATTTTTAGCACAATGGAGTTCTCTATTTTATATTCCTCACCCTTTTGAATTGGAATCAGGGTTGACATTACCTGTTCTATATTTAGGTTGAAAAGTGTCAAAACAAAAGAAGGTATCTTTGACTTTAAAATTAATTTCATACATTTCAGCTGAGTTCTGAACTGTTAACGATGAGATGTGTAACTTTTAGATATATTCCCATCACAACATGAAAATATGATCAAAAGATCATACCTATGATGATATTTGGCATACTTATCATACATTCATTTGTCCAACAAATATTTACTGACATACTGCTTTTTAGTTAGGTGTTCATTCACTCATTTATTTAATATATTAATTAATACTTTCATTTGACCAATGTAAAGTGATCCAGCCAATTAATGGGCCAGACACACTGCTTAGAAAATACTAAAGATATTAATATGCATAAGACAAGTTCCTCAACCTTGAGGAATTCAGAGTACCTTGAGCATAATCACATGGAAAATAACATACACAGTGTAATTAAAGTAACCACCTAAAGTCAGTATGAAGGCACAGAAAGATAGAACAAATATCTCCGTTTCTAGAAGTTCAGGGAGTCCTCTCACAGGGTTTGATCTTTGGGGTGGACCTTCACTAGGCAAGAAGAGCCAGGTGTAACTTAGAAAACAGAACGCTGGGAGAATTCTGAGTAGATCAGCAACTTGGAGCACATGGGATGTGATCTGATGAAACAGGCAAAGGAGTTAGATAATTATGTCAGGCTTCCTGATGAGAGGTCTGGCCCTCCCACTCTCCCATTAGAAAGTTACATGAACGTGTTTAAATAAGAAGATGCATATTTTATGTAGTCCTGGAGATAACAAATGTGCATTCAGTGCCTATTTATAAAACAATGTGTAATCCCAGTGCAAAAACAAAGACTAATGTGATTCCTATCTGTATCACTCATAATGGATGTACTGTTGTGAATGAAAACTGTTGTTTTGTGGAATTTTGGGTTCCTGTGTGTGTGTGTGTGTGTGTGTGTGTGTATGTAGCTTGGGTCTACCATTGTCCAAATTCCTGGACTCTGAATATAAAACCATATATCCTGCTTCTTTGTACTTTTTCAGCATGAATTGTGGTTCCTTCTTTACAGATACTGAGTAATTATGTTTCAAAAGAAGAGAATAAATATGTTTGCAACCTAATGGAGGATGCAGTATTAATACACATAGAAAGTTAAATAACATTACACAGGATGTCACATAGCAGGATGCAAGGAAGTGCCTAATGATTGATGTAGGTAGTAATACCTAAGAGTTCGTTAGAGGAGGAGACAAACGAGGAGATGGAAGCGACCTTTTCCTTAAAGAATAAATCAGATTTCGAAAGCAGAGAAAAGATTAGCGGATATAAGTCGCTCTGGGATATCTGCATGAAATGTCGTGCTCATTTAATATAACTTAAACACTGTGTTTGCAGAATGTGGGTGACGGGTCCACGGCTGTAAATTCTACCTCCTGCAAATATCGACCTTCAGTTAGCTCTGTCTTCTTCTGTTAAACGCATGCACTCCAGGTTGTGCTGCTGCGCAGAAAGGAAGCCAGGGGAGGAGCTATTGATGAGGCTTGAGAGCCCAATTCTATTACCGACAAGCAAACCAATCATCCATTCAAAATGCAGGACGGTTTTATTCTCTCTTTGCACCGTGACATACCTTTCCACGTTTTTACAAGACAGAAGCTCCATGTCCGGCATAATCTTTGTATCCAGATCTATCTAGGACAGCGGTTCTCAACCTGTGGGTCGTGACCTGTTTTCTGATGGTCTTAGGCTCTACAGCAGTGACCCACAGGTTGAGAACCGCTAGCAGGGTCGCCTAAGACCATCAGAAAACCCAGATATTTACATCACGATTCACCACAACACGAGGAACTGTATTAAATGGTCGCAGCATTAGAAAGGTTGAGAACCACTGATCTAGAAGGAACAGTTTGGAACCAGAAGCGAATACAGACAGAGTGGTTACATGGGAAGGAAAACATATACACATGTAAGTAAAGGTGATGAGCGAGTCAGACCATTGCCGGTCCTCGTGCAACAGGTGCTGCAATGCTGACAGCCATCCCGGTGGAGGAACAATGAATGAGACAAACAGCCATGGGGACTGCGGGTTAGACTCCCAGAGAAATTAATGGGTGTCTGGGTCGGCCTCTAATGGCCTTTTCATCACACGGAGGAAGGAGGGAGAAGAAGAGGTCAACAGAAAGACTGGCGCGCTGCCCTTCATAGGTGAAGGGTCCCAATGAGCCAGAGCCATAAGGAGCCCGGAGTGAGGGATTTATATTCCCCCACGTCATCCGGAACCACTTACGTCGGCAGCAAAAGCTCCCCACGGTGCCTTCCGTGTGCAAGGACCTGTGCTCTAGGAGAGAATCCACCTGTGGGTGGATACATGGGAACTGTCACAGGGGCAGTTCCCTAGATGCTAAAGGCCTGATTTTCCACGTGTGGTACCCAGAATAGCAGCCTCAGATCCCCTGAGCAAAGATATATGCCCCCCTCTGTCCATTGCAGCATTATCCACGGTGCCCAAGACAAGGGTCCCTCCATAGGGGACAGGAAAAAGAAAATGTGACATATACAGGGTGTCCCCAGAAATGTGGACACACTTGAACAGCTGATAGCTCAATTGATGTTTCTTTCTTTTCCACTGGAAGGGATTGGAATTAATAATTATTCAAAGTGTGTATATATGTTTTGGGAACACCCTGTGTATGTGTGTGTGTGTGTGTGTGTGTGTATATATATATATATATACATATATATATATATATATGGATATGTATATATATATATGTATATATGTATATATGTATATATATATGAATACTATTCAGCCATTAGAAAAGACACTTTTTGTAGATGACATGATTCTAAAGACTCCACCCAAAACCATTAGAAAGAATAAAACAAATACAATAAAGTTACAGGATATGAAATAAATGTACAAATCGCCTTTACATTCCTATATACTAAGAATAACATTTCAGAAAAAGAAATGAGAAGAAAAAATATATACTTTTTTCCACTGCAAAAGAAAAGGATAAAATACCTAGCAATTTAACAAAGGATGTGAAGGATCTACACGTTGGAAAAGGTAAGAGATGATTAGAAGACATAAATAAATGGCAAAACATCCCGTGTTCCCGGATGAGAAGCTGTGCAGTTCTGAACTCGGCAGGTGATTCTGCGGCAAGTTCAAGTCTGAGACTCTCTACGAGGAGCACTGAGGAGAGAAGGAAATGGGCAGATCAGCCCCAGTCATAGCACAACTGAGGTGTCCACGGTGAGCCATGTGCTACATCCTTTTCTCTAGAGCAGTGGTTCTCAACCTTCCTAAGGCCGAGACCCTTGCCTATAGCTCCTCATGTGGTGGTGACCCCCAACCATGAAACTTTGCTACTGTTATGCATCGTGATGTAAATATCTGCATTTTCCGATCGTCTTAGGCGACCCCTGTGAAAGGGTCTTTCGACCCCCAAATGGGTTGCGACCCACAGGTTGAGAACCACTGCTCTAAAGGAAATCACTGCTCCATGCCCTGATTAATAAATGATGCCAACTACACGCTTGGTATTGTTGGGGACACAGACTAAGGAAAAACATACAAAACCTAGCCCTCTCTTTGAGAATCATAAGGCCTAGCGGGGCAATAATTAGTCTTTTTGGCTCTGCCTTCTTCCCACATGCCAGGCATTTATTTCATGTGTTTAGTTACTGCTCATTAAACTGAGATGACCCATCCGTTCAGAATCAACTCCTTGCTTCCACATCCTGATTCTAAATGAAAATGCACCGCTGTTTGCCATTTCGTTGCAACAGAACGAATGCACTATGCCGTTTTACCGAAACTTCTCTACAATAAAAAGGCAACTGCTCTGTTGATTAAATATTAATCCCTCTGGGAGTGGGAAGAGCTCTAGAAATTGATATGAAATCACAGGGCTTTTTCCCCCAACAAGGGATGCAGCTGTTCTGGCCGTGGCCGGACTGTTTTCCAGTTGGCTCCGGTCAACTTTCAGGAACTAATAATCCTTTCTAATTAACCTCTGGATTTTCCCCTGTAGAAGGGTCATCGGCAGAAGCTAGCTGGCAGATCTAATGCTGAGACAGCATCCCGTGACAGACCTGATTGTCAGAAATACTAGGCTTGCTCCAATGGCTGAATATTTTTTATTTGCTTCCCCCAATAGCCTGGATTTTCTGCCCTGGGTACGTGAACGTGTTCTTCGTGTATTTTCCGGTGAGGGTGGCGGGTTGTTTATTTTAATTTAGTTTATTGGGGTGGCAGGGGTTAGTACATGACATAGGTTTCAGGGGTATGATGCTATCATACATCATCTGGATATCGGATTGCATGCTCACCACCCAAGTCAAGTCTCGTTCCATCATCATGTTTTCAATCATGGAAGTTGACAGATCGATAGCAGCTCTTGCCCCTAAACAGAAAGCCATGGCTAAGTAAAGTAACATGCATTTGACGGCAGCATGCACAGTGGTACCTCAAGATACGAGTTTAATTCGTTCCGTAACCTTGAGGCGTGGGAAACTATGAGATGCTCGAGTTGTGGTAAACTGGTAGGTCCTGTGCAGCTGGCCAATCCACGCGATGACTCCTATCTCAACTGTTGCTTGTATTTCAAAGCAAAAATCGCTCACTCTATGGCTGGTATCTCAAAAATCTGGTATGTTAGGGCACTCATATCTCGAGGTATCACTGTACATTCCTTCCTGCCTTAAAGGGTATTAAATAGGAAACACCAGGAAAGTTCTTAGTTTGCCTGGAGTTGGACAATCCACCAGTATGGATGCCAGTGCTTGTCTTTGAGGCTGATGCCTGGGCCCACGGGGAAAATCTTGTCCCTTCCTCAGATCACACCGGAAGATGGCTTCTTCGTGCTCAATAATGGATTGACTGCATTAGGGATAATGGTCCATCTAGACCAGTGGTTCTCAACCTTCCTAATGCCGCAACCCTTTAGTACAGTTCTTTATGTGGTGGTGATCCCCAACCATAAAATTATTTTTGTCGCTACTTCATAACTGTAATTTGCTACTGTTATGAATCTTAATGTAAATATCTGTGTTTTCTGATGGTCTTAGGAGACCTTGCTAGCTGTTCGCGACCCACAGGTTGAGAACCACTGACCTAGACGTAGATCATGTCTTGTGTGAATTGGAGGAAATGGAAATATTAACTCTTCTACATGAGACTCCAAAGAGTTCTGGGCTGTGGAACAGGCCGCAATGGAGAGAAAGGTGAGCATCCGTGCAGATGATAGAAAGAAAATGCCTCGGAGTTCAGGGGGAGCGGTGACCACTAACGGAAGTGGCGCCCCCAATCTGAAAGAACCACTTTGGTTCTGGTTTGCCGCAATAACAGGAAGGAGGACCCTGGACTCAGAATGGGCTCGGCTTGGATAGCCAAGACAAAGAACCCCCCAAAAGTCTGCCTGACTGACTTCCCAACTGGACTTCGTGTCTCCTCTTCCTGCCTAAAGTTACCCAGAGACTTTGTTCCCTCGCTGATGGGGCGACTCTGTTCGGAAAGTCCTCTCCTGGTGGCAGTCTGGCCTGAGTGTCTGTGGCTTTCCCGAAGGCACTATGGCTGCCTGTCCTCAACCCTGAAGCGACATAAAAGTCCCCGCATTCCTTGGATGACAGCAGCAAAAGCTCAAAGTCCACTCAGACAGGCGAAACCGAAGGCCACCTATCCAGCAGGGCTGCGGGCAAAGCTTGGGTCCTTTGCTTGTCCAAGCAGCATCGTGACCATCATTGCTGGGGAGAGAAGAGCCTCATTGTCTTTAGACAATAAATGCCTCTTTCTCATCCAACAAAAGATTTCACTCTAAACACCAAAATGTTCTTTTTTTTTTCTGCGTTTTGCTGTGTTCCTGCAGAACTTGCCTGCCTTCAGCTGTGGTGTTAGTTCTCTGAAAGCTCAAGTTGGCAACCCCAGCGAAGAGAAAATGAACACCAGGAATGGTTGTCGATGTAACCGCAGCGGTAGCGTCCGCTCACAATGCTGATGAATGTTCGAGGGTGTTGCTTTTCCCTCTCCCGTTCCCCTGTTTGTTTTCTTTCTGATGACTTAGCCACAGGCTATGTGCCTGCGAATTGGAAGAGAGGAAGGTCTCCTTTTCAAAGTGAGCTGGCAATCTGTCAGGCCTTCTTGCAGTTCTGAGTTTCTCGTTAACTGTTTCTCAGATAACACTTCACTTGCAACAGCTCATTGTGGCTGCCCTCTGTCTAATGCCACCGTGTCGGATCCACACCTTAGGCAAAGAGATGGTGTTCTCAGGAACCCTTAAGTTACATGGAAACCAGTGTTCACTGGGAAATAGTGCTGATTTTTTTTTTTTATATTGTTGCTGATTTCAGAGAGAAAGGTAGAGGAAGAGAGAGGAACATCAATGATCAGTTAAATTCTCTATCTGCTGCCTCCTGCATGCCCCCTACTGGAGAGCAAGCCCACAACCCAGGCATGTGCCCCTCACCAGAACTGAACCTGGGACCCTGCAAGCCGATGCTCTATCCATTGAGCCAAACCAGCTAGGAAAGGTATCATTATCACATCTGTGTAAAAAGGTAAGACGATCCTAAAGAGAGAGGATTTCTTTTGGATCTTCATGTCTGAAGTGGATGCTATTGATGTTGTATAATTTCATTCCCAAACTGAAAATGGGAAAACAGAAATCAGCCTTACTTCCTTTCCATCTTTGATTTTGGTCTTTCTCTATTTGTAAAAACAAGTATCATTCTGGCTTTTTTTTTTTTTTTTGAGCAAATGGGACATACAGTGGTATCTTGAGATACGGGTTTAATTTGTTCTGTAACCTTGAGGCGTGGGAAACTATGAGACACTCGAGTCGAGGTAAACTGGTGGGTTGTGTTCAGCCGGCCGATCCGCGCGATGACTCCTATCTCAACTGTTGCTTGTATTTCAAAGCAAAAATCGCTCGCTTGATGGCTCGTATCTCAAAAATCTCATATGTTAGGGCACTCGTATCTTGAGGTACCACTGTACCAAGTTAAATAATGCTCCACCAAGTGCAACATGGTATCACAGATAGAGGCATCAACAGCAGTACTGTAGCAAGCTGTGCCACGAAACACACACACACAAAATTCTCAAACCCCTGATATCATTGAGGATCAATGGCATTAGAACTATGTTTTTCTTTTTGTCTGATAGACTTGCACTGTATGTACAGTGTATGTGAATGGGGTTTATACATACACTATCCCTATACTACCAGTAGTCAACTTCTGTGACAATAAATCACTAGACACGCCAAAACTCCCAGCCAGTTGTCCTGTCAATTAAAGTATCAACATGTAGAGAGGTAGCATCCAAGCTTCCTAATTGGCTGTCACTTTATTTTTTTATGATGATGAGAGTGGCTCGTGCCACTGCCACCCTTCCCTCGCAGACGCAGGAGCCTCTGTCATTAGGCCGTCGGTGCCATATTTCAGTTTCCTCCATGGCATCTCCAGGACAACGACCCTACTCCGTTCTCTTAACCATCCATCCGTCTCCCAGCAGCCACTCACTGAGAGCTCCGGGTTCGTGCTGGAGCATAATTAATAGGCCAAGGAGGTCCTTCTTCACACATAACCGGATGAGCATGTGCGCTCTCACAGGCGGGCAATCTGCATGCCTCATAAAGCAGATTTGATTTTGACTTATCGGTGTCTATGCCAAGAACGTGGGTTGGGTCATTGACACAGAGTGCCATGTTGGCAGCTTTGAAGCGGACATGCGGATCTGGGTCTGACACCACTGTCCCTGTGGGGCAGTACCCAACACTTTGCCCTGCCGAGCATCTGCAAGGCACGTTGCAGAGACAGTGAAAACGCAGCATGACCCACCGTATGGTGGCACAAGTGTGTTGCCAGTCACCCTGCCCCCACTGCATCCAGGGATGAGCCCGAATGGAGCAGGCTGCTTTATCATGATGTTGTGCTCAATCGCAATATGGTGCCCATTAAAGTCTGAGCAGTGTCCTCTGTAACTAAGCCAAGCGTTTTACTCTCCTCTCCTCCCCTCACATTGGGACAGTATTTGAATCCCTGAGTCACTCTAAATATGGCGAGATGTTACCATCCATTGACAATCAATGGCCAAAGCAGGCCAAAGGTTCTTGCCTTCACATCTCAGAAATATAAGTAAATAAAAATTAAAACTCAAGTCTGAATTCTTCATCCTTGCCCAGTCCCTTATTCTCATGCTAAAACCTTCTGCCTCGAGTCAAACCATTGGTTCAGTATCTGTAAATGTGGTCAATCCATATATTTATGTTAGAGGATGCAGAGTCAGCAAAGGGAGGGGAAGAGATTTGGATCTGTATTTACTGTCTGTGTGCTTGCAGGCTTTCCTTAACAATAAATACCATCTGGCAGGAGGTCAATGGGGGGGGGGAGACATATGTACTATTATTAGTAATATCTTAAACAATAAAATAAAATAAAAATAAATACCATCTGATTTTAGATCTCGAGATATGTAACAATGAAGCAACCTTGCAGGTTCTTATGACTGCCTATTAGCTGTGTGGCAGAGAAAAAAAAAAATCCTTGAAAAAGTCTAGTTCCAAGTTGACACTCCCAATCACAAACCACTGAGGCTTAGGATTTGTAGGTTTATGTCTCCAAACTTCCATTCTGCATATGCAAGATGAAAATATTACTTTATAATATTGTTTGGGGCATCAAATAACAGTATTTGTGTACATGGAAGACTGAAAATACTAGCATACACACACACGTGCACACAAACACACACACACACACACACACACTTTCTGTGATTTGTTGTTCTATTTTTACACCAAGCCAAAACCCAAGAAGATGAGAAAACTTTTTTTGTCATAAAAGGGAACAAAAATCCACATAATGGGCTGTCCATTCCGATTGTTAAGATGCTAAGTCTTCACTGAGTGAGAGCCCCTGCCCTCTGATGGGGGAAACATATTAATGAGAACAGTTTGACAATTCCTGATCAGCAAGCCAGTGAAGAAAGGGACAGAAGAATAACGAGCGCTGTGCCTCCTGTGGCGAGGACTGTGATTCTTGGCCCGGTCGGCAGTTGCCAGGACTCAGGAGGGGGCTTTTCTTCTCCTCCTGTGGTCCTGGGTGGGCTGTGCCTGGAGCCCCCACTCTCACTCCCTGTGCTGAGAGGCAGATCCAGCCTGGGCCTGTGGGGCAGGAAGGACAGAGCCACTCACTCATCTGCAAAAGCCCTCAGTGTGAAATCTGACACCCCCATTTAAAATCAACTCTTTGCAAAGTTCATTTTAAAATATCTTAGGGGGGGGGGGGGGATAGAAATCTAAGACTGCTACCAACCTGGGGTGCCTGTAGGGAGAGCCAGCACAAGCGCAGCTGTGCCTCCCTTGTACTCCTCAAGGTGCTCATCAGAAGAGTGAGAGAGCAGCCTGAGCAACTGGGGGTGTGCCCAGCAGGGAGAGGTTCGGAAAGAGATCCACCTCCCTTCAGCATGATCTATGGTCACTGTTCACTACTGAGACACCGGGCACCAACAGAAATAAATTCACAGGAGAAAAGTCTGTTATGGAGCCAACAGCTTGAGAACCAGACATGGAGGCCTCACAGAGAGAAGAACGTTTGCCCGATCGGGGATACTCCACTGCCTGGACTTGTTACACCGGGGGCCCAAGTCCCCCCTCTGCCTTTACTAAGACTGTGACTTAAGTAAGGCACTCTGAGGCTTGAGCTTCTGTCTCTCCTTACGAAAAAATTGGGATAATAATCTTTTTGTTCAGAGTAGAAGCAATATGTGTGAAGTGCTTAGCACAGATTAATTCTTCAATACAAGAAAGTCTTGTGTTTATGCATTGAATCAACCCATCATCATCATTGGATAGATACCTTCTGTGTTTAGACTTTTGTAAAGGGAAGAGGCTTCCTGTGTTTGTGGCATAGACCAAATGGAGAACCCGGGGAGGTACACACAGTTCTCGAGATTCGGTGACTTGATCAGAGAAGTAATTTTTGACTTATTAGTTTCTACCAAAATTACTCTTTCACAGAGCAAACTTCCACAACAATGTTTTCCTTTACAAGGCACCCAGTGTCTTATGGGAAATCATGCTGTATTTGTAACGGTCATTCACCATTTTAGCATAAAGATATCATGGTGAGTTTTTCTCGTCCCATGTTCTGTAGGATGTTTGGCAACATCCCTACACTCTAGTCATGAGACCTCAGTAGCATAAGGTTGCCAGGTTGAGCACATAAAAACACAGAATATCTAATAAAATTTAAATTTCAGGTAAGCACTGAATAATTTATTAGTATAAGTGTGTCCCAGGCAACATTTGAGTCTACTTACTCTAAAAAGTACTCATTGTTTATTAAAAATTCACATTTCATTGGGCACCATGTATTTTATCTGGCAATACTCACATTAGAACCTTCCCTAGTGTTACAACCCAAAATCTCTCTGCACATTACCCAATGTCCCGTGGGGATGCAAAATCGCGCTCTGATTACTGCCCGCTACATAAACAGATTCACCAACCAGAGGAGACAGAACTCAGAGGACCCTTCAGGTGGGCCAGCCCCACGTGTGCTCCATCAGAGGCCAAGCGCTTCTCCGGAAGCCAGGAACCACAGCTGGCTGCACTTTCTCCTCTGACACTGAGAGCAGAGAACATAGGAGTAACACCAGGACGTGAGCCCGCTTGTGACAGATGGCTGTCCTCACTCCTGAAAGACCCCAGCGGAAAACCATCACCAGCCTTCCACGGTGAGTGTTCACTGGATAGACAGTCTTGCCCCAAAGAGGCCCAAATACACTCACTTGGGTTTATATTGTTAGAGAGTGGGGATTTTTGAGCATGCCCCATTTCAGACAGGCCGTGGACTATCCCCCAGATAGAGTTGTCAGTGCTGACATCAGGCCAGGCCTTGAGATCCGGTCTCATGGCCTCTTCCCAGACACTGTCAGCTTTCTGAAGAACAATATGACCCTTTCTCCAAAAAGAAACCCACAGAATGTGTCAGTTACCCAGCCTTCCCTTAAATCAGCCAATGAAAATGCAAGGGGAATAACCTAACCGCATTCTGTCTTTGTGTAACTGAACCCTAGCCCTCAACCAGCCAATTGGAATCAGCCAACTCAGTGATCCGAGCCTCACCCCACTACGGGATTCCAAACCCTATAAAATTGCTGCACTTCTGAGACTCGGGGCTCTCTGTTTCCTGCCGATGCATCGGTGGAGGTAGAGAGACCAAGCTCGAGCTTGAATAAAGGCTCTTTGCTTTTGCATCGGACTCGGCTCCCTGGTGGTCTTTGGGTATCTTGAAATATGGGCATAACAATATCCCAACATGCAATTTCTTCTTTCCCTTTAGATCACACGTGTCATAGGAATACAATGCTGAAAATGTTTAGGATACTTCTTTCTAAGAATGCTCACCTTTGATGTATTGAGAGGAAAAAGGCAGCTGGGAGTAGAACAAAGGGTCCTTGAAGGAGAAAAGCCTGGGGGTCTCTCTCCCCCCCTTATTTCTCCAGGTCAACTGCAAGAAGCCCACAACCCCAGAGAAAGCCTTGCTGAGGGGAACCCTCTGTCCCAAGGGGCTGTGTTCAGCCAGTGTAGAGGGCCTGGGGACAGCGTGTGGATGGCCGTGAGGGCAACGTCCGCACTTGTACAAGAAAAGGCTTCTGTGGTGAGAGTTTAATTCACGACCAGGAATAAGAAGTCAAAAATCAATTTTCTTGTCAGATCCCTGTGTCTTGGGAACTGTGTGCTAAGACCTTGGTTGATAAACCTTGGCTACCAATTGCCAGGGAGATGCCAGGCACGCTGATAGAATGTTAGAGCTGGCAGGGACTTTGGAAAGGCCCTCTTCCAATGTCCACTGACAATACAGGAAAAGCTGTCTTCTCCAGACGCTTCAATTAGCTGAGCAAATGGGGGAGTCAAGTATCCACCCCAACTTGGAGCAAGTTGCTGGCAGCCCAGGACAGGGTCTCTCAAGACCCCGCCTAGTCCACAGAGATGGGGGTGAGTGTATGTTTCTACACTCAGCCAGATGGGGGTACACAGCACAGGCCAAGCTCTCTGCAGTGCCAGGGAGTGCCTCTGGCGTAGACTACACTGTGAGCAATGCTCTTGGGGTGCATACCCTGTGGGGAACCACCGACAAACACCCCCTGAGGAATATTCTCTGGGATTGGTAGTGGGGCAGCGGAGCACAATCAGTATTAGGGAGTAAATAAAAGCATTTGCTTTTCCTTTTTTAATCCTAAATACTGGTTGGATTTTTACAAGCACACAACACTTTCTAATGGAAAGGAAAAAAGAATCCTTTTGGATGTGACCTGCTAGAATCTTGCCTATTGCTAGAGAACGCCTGGGAGAGGTGGGTATACAAGGGGTATGAGAATAAAGTCAGATCAAAGGGCTCTGCGTGCCCCTGTGTTGGGAAAATTTAAAGGAACTTCTGGTCCTTGGTGTTTGCATTGCTGGTGATGGCTGTGTCCAAAGACACTGCAGAGGAGACCGCTGCTTTAGCTCAGATGACACTGGGAATCAAAATCACCCAGAAGCCTCTGTGGTTTCCTCTAATTTCTCTTCCCACAATACCACGCTTCCGAAACCCCCAAATTCTGATCTTCATTATGGTCTGAGCACTTGCACAACTTCAAGGAGTCTTACCATAGAAAGCTGGCTGCTGGTGGACAAGGTCGCGTCTCTTGTAGAACACGAAATCACTGTTTAATACATTAAACAAAGAGCAAAGAACATGAGCAATAGTCCTTGCATTTAAGGACCTCCCTTCATGCATCTGTTTCAATTAGAAGGACGATTAAAAATTTGGAAAAGAGAATTTCAGAGGAATATGGTATCATTTGTTACTGATGAAATAAAACATCACAAATCTCACCTTAGTTACCCTTCATTTTCGGATTCATCCTGTTCTTCACATTGGAGTTAAATTACTGGCTTTTAATTAGTTATAATTAGGGCATTAGAGCCACTCCCAAAGTGGTGTGTGTGACAGGTACTAGACAGAAGAGTTAGTTTCAAGAGGTTATGACATGTATATGGTGGGGTTTGCTATTGACGTACAATGTGCACAACACACTACGTATGCTTTTTTTTTCTACATTGGAAATTGTACATGAGACACAAATTGAGCCCTGAAAATTTAATTCCTGACAATTTCCTCCTATAGTATCTAAAATCAAGAGTTGTTTCTCCAGGTAAGTACTATTTGGCTACCTTTCCCTCTGCCTAAACCATCTCAACCAAGATCTCCCACTACATATTTCCAGAAATAGTATCTGCACCTTGAGGTTTGAAAAATCATGGCTCTTCAAGCTAATTAGCTTGGTTAATTAATATATCACTCCATTTCTTTCAAAATTCATTATGTTCACAAAAGGCCTGTTCAACCAACAGAAGACAGATGAAAAATAAGTGACTAGGGAACTATTACTCAAGAAAAAAAACATCATTTACTGACTGAAAAACTAATATGAGGATTACTAGAATCCCCTAATGACTTTCCCTCACAAGGTCTAAATTTAAAATCCTTTCTGAAGGCAAAAATGAAAGCTATGTCTATGCTCAGATTTTAGAACTGGAATTAAATGCAGTTCTTTACCATGGAAAGCACCCTAAATCTGCCATTATTGTTTAGTAATGTCACATGGGAGGTACTCTACACTAATAAAAGAGAAAGATGCAAATTGACTGTACCTTCATGACACCCACCAGCCCATCAAGAGTGAGTATGCAAATTAACCCAACAAAGGTGGTGGGTTAATTTGCATAGAGAGGTGCCAAGCAGCAGCAGGTGCAGGATACTTGCATCATCGCCATGGTGACAACACAGACATTCTGCACTGTCCCAGCCTCTCAGGGATTCTGGGCAGCATGGAAAGGCAGAAGGCAGCTTCAAGCCAGAGTAAAGGTGGTGCCGGCAGTCAGGGGAAGAAAGACCATTCTTGTATATATCTTCATGCATCAGGCCTCTAGTATAAAATAGTTGTTCAAGATGACTTGGGTTTGTGAGCTATTCTGAGAAAGTTACTTCAGCTCCCACAAAGACTGTTTCCTCATCCATGACATAGGAAAATGGAATTATTCATGTTGGCCAATACTGAGTTCTGACCATATGCCAGGTACCGAGAAACAACCTCACTGTGTGTGGTGAGCATTAACTAAATCTATATGTGCTACATGTGTGTATATAAATGTGTATACATCTATATCTATCTACATGCTCAGCATGATCTCTGATACCTACTATACACCAAATAAATGTTCTTTTCCAACTATTAGAGCAGTAATAATATGTGAATAGGTAATAAAAAAAGGGTAAACCAATTGTCAGCTAAACCAGGTGCCACAGAATAATATGAACATGGGTGAGTAGAATTATGGGGAAGAAAATGTACTTGTTTGGTGAGAAGCCAACTTATACTTCAGAGTAAAGTTCCTGAGTTCAAGGAATTTCCATCCTAGGAAAATACTACTACTACTACTACTACTACTACTACTACTACTACTACTACCACCACCACCACCAAGGAAATATCTAAAATCCTTTATCCAGTGAGTATTTGTAAACCATGGACCTATTTTCCTGAGATGGCGGCTTCTTCAGAAGCAGAGCATGAGACGCATAATTTCTGAATGAAGATGCGGATTATTTCATGCAACGCCTCCACTCTCTTGGGACAAGACAACAGAGCAGCCAGCCAAGTGCCTTCTCCTTTAACCTTTACATTTGCTTTATCAGGGAAATTTAAGCAAAGGTTCTCCGTCATTTACATTTAATTTTCCTTTGTTCTACGCACTGTTTAACATCCTGGAAGGGCAGCTGAGCTTCTAAAAAAACCCTGTTTCTCAAGAGCTCTAACCTTCAGTTGTGTGTTTTACCACCGTGCTGAGAGCTGAGCCACAAAGTAATTATTTAGAGAACCCATTAATTAAATTAGTTCTTCCCGTTACTGTAAACACTGGTATGTGCCTCTCTTTTCATTTCCCTGGCCTGTCTCCGTCATAAGGAAAGTGGTCTCCTTCCCTGAAGGATTGAGGAAAGTTTCCGTCGAAGATGAATGCCGTAAAGTAATTCTGAAGTCCCATCGACAATCTGAGCATAAGCTTTTAGTTTGTTTTATCGTTGCCTTTCACTTCTGCTGGCTTTCCAAATGAACTTCAGTGAGTCAATCTCTGAATTAAGCACAAAAACGAAGCTGGCAACTCTAATAAAAGGCTTATATAGTGTTTTCTGAAAACAAACAAACAAACAAAAACAAAACAAAACAAAAAAACAATCAACTGCCCCCTCCCCCTCAACCCTCATTCTCATCGTCACTGACTTTACCAAAAGCTTCGCTCAAATTATGGGTTTTTGTAACTTTAAACTGTCCTGAAAGAACCTGAGGACTCTTCCTTCACACCACAGACAATGGACTCCACATGAGAACGTGCATTCACATGTGACATCCACTCACTCACTAGGGAACATGCTGTATGATGTTATTACAGACTTACATGACGCCTGAGATAAAGGAAAAACGATTCACACAAAGAGCTTCGGCCAAGACGTGCCAGAATTCCAACTCCATCTCCAAAATGAAGTTCATGGTCAACTCTAAGCCCTTAACGTGCAAAAGTTTCTGATGATGCGAGTCATGTGGCATCAAGCACTCTTAGTGCTGGAATGGAACCGAGAGTTTAAAAACATGTGCGTTATGCAGTTTAGTTACAAGAACTTTATATCTAATTTAAACAGATATGGAATAAATAATATTTTTAGACATTATCATTATTTTAAAAATAATAATGCAAGGTAGCTTGTAAATAATAAAAAGAAGGGATTGAGGGTGGGGAAATTTTCACTGATCAGAAAAATAATTCTTTAGAAAGGGCCAGGTGACAAACAGAGATGATTTGCCGAGACACACATAGAAGAATGCGTTGGTGGCATTTTAGGCTGAAGGGAAACCGAGAGAAAAATCCTGGGATAAAATACATTCTGTGGTTTACGTAGAGAACCCTGGAGAATGACTGGTTGATGACTGAATAAGATTAGGGAAGACTGGGTAATGTGGTTTGAAATTCTGTTTTATCAGACACCAGTAGAAACTCTATATTGAAAGGCTAAATATGAAAAATCACAATAACCATATGAATACAAAGTATCCAGGAAAACAAAGGGATTAGAGAGGAAAAACCAATCTTTTAGTGAAGTAATATTTTCTAAGTGTAAAATTAATGAAAGAAATAATAAAAAATAGATTTTTGCCCCATGGAAATTGAAAACTCCAGTATATAAAACTGCTAAACTGAAAACAGAAGACTAGCCAGAAAAGTTGAAACACTGTTTTGACACCAATATAGCAAAAATAATATCCTTAATGTATAAAAAGAAATGCTATATAATAAACATGTAAAATACAATGAGATGCAAATAGAAAAAAAATTGACAAAGTATATAATATATAGTTCACTGAAGAAGTGCAGTTGTGTAACATATGAAAAATGTAATGAATATAAAAATTTTAATCCCTTAATAATAAAAGGCATGCAATTTAAAACATAATAGCATTTCTTGCCAGGCTGGGTTTTTTAAAATGTTTTATTGATTTCAGAGAGAAGAAGAGAAAGAGAGAGAGAGAGATGAAGGATCGAGTCTGCAACCCCGGCATGTGCCCTAACCTGGAACTGAATTGTGACCTCCTGGCTTAAGTATCAGTGTTTAATCACTGAGCAACACCGGCCAGGCATCATCAGCCTTTTTCACGTGATACCTACCACTGGATATGGCTAGATGGGCACCCCTATAAACTCAGAATAAGTAGTCAACTGGTACATGTCTGGAGAACCATCCACTGGTATGTATCATGAGCCTTTAAGATGCTCATTTTTTTAATTTCGGTAAAACAGGGTCTGGCACAAGGATGCTCATCACAGTATCATGTTTAAGAATGAAGATCTGTGAATAAACTAGGCAAGATTAAGGACATGATTAAACACCTCATGCCATGCCTACATAATGTCAGTGTATCGTGGAAAATGTTAAATTCCATTTGTGGAGAATATTTTATGAGAAAACTCAGGTGAGAACAATATTTTAATATAATGATGAGCGACAAGCATGCTGCGCGAAGAATAAAGGCTTAGAAGTCAAAGGGTCTAGTTTTCAGCTCTGAATTTGCCTCCTACACAGACACCTAAATATCACATGTACAAAAACAGAATGTAGTATGGTATCTGCTTCTCCTTCAACTCACTCTGTCTCTTGGGTTCCTTATGTCCATCAAAGTCACCATCAATCTACCCACAGACCCAAGACAGAACCCCGAATTTCTTAATTTCTACCATCTCGCAGGTCAAACTGATCATTGTTGGTTGTGCCTAAAATATCTCTCTAATTTGTTCACTCGCATCATTTCAACACAAGAATATTGGTTCACTTCCCCAAAATGTCTAACCTAAATACTCGAAATAGTCCTCAATCTGTCTCTCTGTCTCCAGTTTTATCTCCATAAAATCTGTCCTATAAATTTCACCAGAATGTTTTCTCTGAAATGCAAATCTGATTATAGCAGCCACTTCCCTGCTTAAGGCATTTGAAAGGTTCTCTGCCACTTATAAGACTAAGTTCAAAAGGGCGTCTCTTGGCAAATAATGCTTTTGATATTTAGACTCATATC
Source organism: Lasiurus borealis (assembly GCA_004026805.1). Classification (NCBI taxonomy): domain Eukaryota; kingdom Metazoa; phylum Chordata; class Mammalia; order Chiroptera; family Vespertilionidae; genus Lasiurus; species Lasiurus borealis. The sequence continues at coordinate 18,167 of PVJN01001233.1, read as the reverse complement.
AACCCTGTCGGGCTCATCCCTGCAAAGCTAATATGCTTTTCTCTATTTTTGATTTGTATATAAACCATTGAAGTTATGAAGTTTATTATAGTAAGTGCAAAGAAGAAATTTACCTCCTTTGCTAACTCTCCCTCCTCTCCTCCCACCCCTACCTGCTTCCCAGGATGGGTTCAAAAATCCAGAATCCTATCCTCCTAGATATTTCAATCCATAAAGTAAGATCCTAGAAACACCAATCAGAAAGGACATATGCACCTGTATGTTCATAACAGCACAATTTACCAGCTAAGATTTGGAAACAGCCTAAGTGCCCGTCAGCAGATGAGTGGATTAGAAAACTGTGGTATATCTACACAATGGAGTACTACACTGCTATAAAAAAGAAGGAATTCTTGCCATTTGTAATAGCATGGGTAGAACTGGAGAGCATTGTGCTAAGTGAAATAAGCCAGAGAAATATAAATATCACATGATCTCACTCATGTGTGGAATAGAATGAACAACATAAACTGATGAACAGAAACAGATCCAGAGTCAGAGAAGCCTTGATCAGATGCTCAAACCTCAGAGGGAAGGCAGGGGATGGTGAGGGTTAGGGGGGAGAGATCAATCAAAGGACCTATATGCATGCATATAAGCCTAATCAATGGACACAGACACCAAGGAGGTGAGGGCATGAGTGGGGGATAAGGACAATAGGGCGATAAGAACATATATGTAATACCTTAATCAATAAAGACAATAAAAAAGATCCTTTGATGGTTCATTAAATCAATTCATTGGTTCACAGCACACACTTTAAGTGTAAATCAGAAACCTGTGGTCATTATGTGTTGTTAGTATAAATACTGCTTTTTTAAACTTTTGTTTCAATTATATGTGCATTACACGCTACAGAAGTTTGAAAGCTAGTGTTCTATTTGAAATCCCTCAACATTTTGAAAAACTTTTATTATAGCATGAGGATCATGGTGTCTGTTGACTATCTCCTTCTATACTGACTGTGTTGCTGAAGAGCAAAAAAAAAAAAAGATTTCCTATTCATTTATACGTCACTGAATGTATGAATACATATGAAAACACTAGAGGCCCAGTGCATGAAATTTGTGCACGGGGGGTGGGGAGGGTGTCCTTCAGCCCAGCCTGCTCCCTCTCCAATCTGAGACCCCTTGAAGGATGTCTGACTGCCTGTTTAGGCCTACTCCTACCTGGATCGAGCCTAAATGGGTAGTTGGACATCCCTCTCACAATCCAGGACTGCTGGCTCCCAACTGCTCACCTGCCTGCCTTTCTGATTGTCCCTAACCACTTCTGACTGCCAGCCTGATCACCCCCTAACCACTTCCCTGCCAGCCTTATTGATGCCTAGCTGCTTCTCTGCCAGTCTGTTTGCCCTAACTGCCCTTCCCTGCAGGCCTGGGTCCCCACCAATTTCCCTCCTCTGCTAGCCTGGTCAGCCCTAACTGCCCACCCCTGAAGGCTTGATCACTCCTAACTGCCTTCCCTTGCAGGCATGGTCTCTTCCAACTGCCCTCCATGCTGGCCATCTTGTGTCCACATGGGGGCAGGATATTTTGACCACATGGTGGCAGTCATCTTGTGTGTTGGAGTGATGGTCAATCTTCATATTACTCTCTTATTAGATAGGATAGAGGCGTGGTGCATAGGTGGGGGCCAGCTGGTTTGCCCTGAAGGGTGTCCTGGATCGGGGTGGGTGATTCCTTGAGGTGTGGGGTGACCTGGGCGAGGAGCCTATAGTGGGTTGCAGGCTGGCCACGCCCCCAGTGACCCAAGTGGAGGCCCTGGTATCTGGGATTTATTTATCTTCTACAACTGAAACTTTGTAGCCTGGAGCGGAGCCAAGCCTTCTGCTCACACAGCCATTGAAACTTTGTTGCCTTAAGTGCCGGCCAGGATTGGCAGAAAGCTTGGTTTCTTCCATTGCCAGGGCAAGCCAAGCCTCCCTCCTGCTCTCTCTTGTGGCCATAGTCATCTTGATTGGGTTAATTTGCATACTCGCTCTGATTGGCTGGTGGGCATGGCTGGTGGGTGTAATGGAGGTATGGTCAATTTGCATATCACTCTTTTATTAGGTAGAACACTTAGCACAGAGTGCCCCTCAATATGTGTCCAGTGAAAGTGTGCATATATGCTGCATGGCGTTTTGTTGGTTTGGCTATGAGAGAGTCAACCTCAGATCCCATCCAAAGGCATGTACTACAGAAGGACCTCTTCAAAGACAACATTTATTTGTATCTTTTAAAAGTTGATCCCAAAGCATGGACTGAAGAAACCGTTTTATTCCATCAAATGATGGTCACTGGCACCAATTCAGCACAAACCGGAATCCTAATCTGTGGTGCAGTGAAGAAGGCAACTATTTGGTGCAGACAGCTCACCTGTGATACTGCCGAAGCTGAGAGAACAGTTCAATCGCGTCACTGCTTATAAGTAGGCATCGGAGCCAGTTCTTGCCTTGTTGGGTTCTTCAAGTTGTTTCTGCTTCTGCTCTGCAATTTGAACTACTTCAGTGCTAAATTTAGACCCTGAGCCCAGTGGCATATATCCAACGTGGCTGCCCGAAGACTTTAGCCTTAGAAGCGGTGCATTTACCTGATATGGTTTTATTTCAGCACGGTAAGATACTACCCTTAGGTCCTGAGAAATTATGCTTTCTACAATGCCACACCAACTCCCTCCATCACCTGCCCCTTATGTATATCCAGAACGATTAAAACAGAAATGTCTCATTTACTGTAGGATCCAAGCGTGGCCTTCCAGAAGTCTTTGATAATTTCACAGTGATATCACTACCGTTCAAACACGATTTGATTATTTTTCCTTAGTGACGCCCTTTAACTTATGAATTCAGCTACACTAATTATTCCACTTAAGAAACAATTTGTGCTCCCCCCCCTTTGCTTCCTTGTCTAATTAATACCTGTATTCAAGCTGCTGGCAAAGGTTACAATGCTAAATTGTTCTTTGTTTATAAAAAATTGATCGGAATACGCTCCCCAAGGGCAGGTATATAGCCTTAGAACAGCTCCTTTAATGTCTGGCAAGCACTGCGATTATTTCGTCAAAGCTGAACGAGACTCAGGGAAAAATCTTCCATTTCTCCTCTGCAGCTGAGCGGCTGTGCTACAGCCTCAACAGCCAGGGGAGAAAGCACAGGTAGAACCATTGCGTGGAAGAAGCGATGCTCAGCAGAGACTCACACGATTTGAGATCTGGGATGAATCTCCTAAGTTGTTTTCATGTCATATATCTCAACATTCTCATTTTACGGGGCGTGGGGGCAAGCCGGGGCTCAAGGACAATCTGCACAGTTTCTAAATTAATCTCCGACACTCCAAGAGACATGCAAAACCCGCGGTTATAACTCAAGAGCCCATGTTCTCCTACTGACTCTAAGTGTCTGTCTGGAAGGACCACTGATGGTTTTTTTCTTTGCTAATGGCTTATGTATCTGGTTACCCTCTGTTACGATTTAAAGAGGTCACTTGGTTCATTTGGCAAATGAGGCCATGGAGATCGTCAAACTTGAAACTTAATTATATCTCCTGCTAACTTGCTGGATGGTTTTGAACAACCCTCACGCATCTCAGAGAGTAGGAACTTGATTGATAGAGGACATTCTATAATGACAGAATCTGGAGACCTAAGATGGTCTCAAGTCCAGAGACACCAGGGAGAGAGGAGATGCTCTAACCAGTGGTCGGCAAACTCATTAGTCAACAGAGCCAAATACTATCAACAGGACGATTGAAATTTCTTTGAAAGCCACATTTTTTTTAAACTTAAATTTCTTCTCACGCCACTTCTACAAAAGAGACTCACGCAGGCCATGGTAATTTGTGGAAGAGCCACACTCAAGGGGCCAAAGAGCCGCATGTGGCTCGAGAGCCACAGTTTGCCAATCACCGCTCTGGTGGCCCGCCAAGACAAAGCACCATCTTTCTAGCTGCTTCTGGTTTTCACATGGTTTCCCAGCCCCCTTCTGCTCCTCAGTCAGGAAGCTCAAAGGAGGGCAGAGCTTCTAGGGAGCTGTACTCAGTGGTGCGGCTCTAAATGCTGGTGGCAGGTCCCCTCCCCATCCCACCTTCACTGTCCTGTTTCTTGGAACAGAAAGAGAAAAAGTCTGCGTGCTTGCTGCTTGTCAAACACTATGTCAAAACTTTGGCATGGATTTCATGGGCAAATGTAGTCCCGGGGTCTATGGTTGAGATGTGGTTATTATTCGCATGTCATGGAAATGAAATCTAAAGCGCTAGCTTAGAGGTTCAAGGTTGTGACTCATAAACACATCTGACTTGTCTCCCAAAACCTTGTGCCTTACTACATCATGTTTCTCCCCCAAGTGTACACCACCCCAACTCCTACACACATGCAAACACACACACACACACACACACACACACACACACACACACACACACACTTCTAACCATGGAAGATCTCAAATCTAAAGAGAATCTCAGGTGTTTATGCCTCACAGAATGCTCAGCCGTTCCCAAGTCTAACACTCCCATTTTATGTTTAAAGAAAAAAAAGAGATAACAATATCTATTCAAGATTATCCAGGAGTCTAGTAACTGAGCCAGAACTAGAAACTAATTCTTTCGACGTTGAGTTAAGCATTCCTTCCATACACAACAATTAATGAGAAAAAAGTTTAAAGAAATTTAATGGAGCCCTACCCGGTTTGGCTCAGTGACTAGAGCATCAGCCTGCAGACCACAGAGTTGGAGTTTGATTCAGGTCAAGGGCACACACCTTGGTTGCAAACAGGCCCTGGTCAGGGCACATGTAGGAGGCAACCAGTCAATATGATTCTTTCGCATCGATATTTCTCTCTCTGTTTTTCCCTCTCTCTGACACTCTTCCTAAAAAATCAATGGAAAAAATATCCTTGGGCAAGGATTGAAAAAAATTAATGAAAATAACTTTGCCACTATATGATGCACAAATATTAAATGAACTCTGCAGCTGGGAAAGTGAATTAAAGGGCCATTATTGCTAATAATAATTATAACTGAAAACAGTCATAACAAGCATGGCAGCAGAGAGGAGAATGCTGAACAAGAGAATTAATTATGTACTTGGCCATAAGTGTTTTCTGCTAGAGAAATATTTCAATGGGATAAAGTCCCCTGATTAAATAACCATATTGAGACCACAGTGATAATAAGCAGGAAAGCCAGGAATTAAAAATGGATCTTTTAGATGCCAAAAACTTCCACTTTCTCTACTACACTTTGACTTCTCCCTAAGCAATGGGATTTATTCAAAATGTTGCTTTAAAAAAATATCTGTGAATAAGAAACATCATATTCCAAGCACCTGAGGGAAAAGGTTTGCTGTGCAATATCTGATGGACAGTGATAAAGCTTTAAACAAATTTATTCATCTCTAAGTTCAAATAAACTGGTTTGTATATATATATTTAGCCTTTCTACGAGAGTTTGTAATATACAAACTCCAGAGATAGAAAGCAAAGTGTAATATTCTTCACTTCGAAGAGGGGAAGACTATTAATTAAAGAAAAATTATCATGAAATTATTATATTAAAATAGTATATATAATAATATCTATAATAATAAAAGCATAATATGTTAATTGGACCAGACATCCATCCAGAAGTCCTTCCAGATGACCTTCTGGATGAAGGTATGGTGGTGAGGGCTGAGTCCCTTTCACGAACTTCGTGCAGCAGGCATCTAGTATAGTGGTTCTCAAGCTTCCTAAGGCCGCGACCCTTGCATACAGTTCCTCATGTGGTGGTGATCCCCAATCATGAAATTTTGCTACTGTGATGCATCGTGATGTAAATATCTGCATTTTCCCATGGTCTTAGGCGACCCCTGTGAAAGGGTCGTTTGACCCCCAAAGAGGTCTCAACCCACAGGTTGAGAACCGCTGTTCTAGTATATACTCTGTTTCATGGTTATACATCTTGCCACACAAGCAAGACTGCGACTTCATCAACTGTAGAATTCATTGCATATATTTGTTACAGAGTCTGAGTTTGTTACACAGCTGAGGTACATAGTAGGTGCTCAATAAAGGTATATTGAATTAAAATAGAAAGATGCTTAAGTCATGACCTTAAGTCACTTTCCTGAATCTTCTCACTATGAAATTAGGGAACTGATTTTTCCATTCAGATGGTCTTCAATGGGTAAGATGTCTGCTCTGGAGTGTTCTCAGTTCCTATCCAAACTGAATTGTTTCTAATGAAATAAATATGAAAATAATTAAGGACCTAAATAAGCAAAGGCATACTTTAGGTCTTCCCTTCTACGTTCCTCTGGAGCTCCTCGTTAGTTTATTTCCCCTTTGACCTTCGCTATGGTCCCCGGAAACTTGCTTCACAAAGAGTCATGTAAAAATCCAGACACCAGACTCCTTGGGAAGAAATTATGGCATTCCAGACAACCAGGCAAAGGGAGGAAAATGGCTACATGGCTTCTGTTTTGTTCTCTTTGGCAGTGTTTGGTTTTGGCAGTTTCTACTAGAAAAAGCATGAATGCTACAGGAGTGAACAAAGATTCCATTTCTGTTATTATTTAAAGGAAGGTAATGTTTGAGTCAGGTTTCCAGGGCTTCAGATAAAAGACAAAACAAAAGATAAAGGTCAATAATATCTAAATGGCTGCTGTTGAATCAACATTGCTGCTCTTGCTTTTTAAAGAGTTGTAAAGAGTTTACCAATAAGGAATTAAACAGTCACACGGCAGCTCATGGTCATTACTGGAGATTCCTGAGAAAAATGAATGTTAAGGGAATGTTACCCTATAGAACAGAGGTTCTCAACCTGTGGGTCACAACCCCTTTGGGGTCCATCGACCCCATCACAGAGTCGCCTAAGACCATCAGAAAACATAGATATTTACATTATGATTCACAACAGTAGCAAAATTACTGTTAGGAAGTAGCAAAGAAAATCATTTTATGGTTGGGGGTCACCACAACATGAGGAACTGTATTAAAGGATCCCGGCATTAGGAAGGTTGAGAACCACTGCTCTAGAAGCTTCATAAATAAACCTCTCTGATCACAAGCTGCTGTGCATCTTACTTGTCATCGTGAAGAAAAAGACAGATTTGGGCATATCTCTAAGTGATCCATTCAAGTCTTGAATGGAAAAATACTCAGGACAGTTATGGATGCTGGCTCCTCTCTTCCGGAAAAACCATAATTTTAACAGCACAGGAACTATTCATCAACAGCTAATTTAACTTCCATGTAGATCAATGGCAGAGAGGAAAGAGATGAAGTTAAACACTTGTTTATAAAACATCCTTAAGTAAAATTGCTCGCTCAAAGAGCATTGCCATAATCATCAGTTCTTCTCCCAAAAGAATTTTATGCTGGAAGAGAGTGTCTTCTTTAAGGAAATCTGCAGAGGCGAATACAGGAGAACGGCTAGTGAGGGCAAGATACAGCTGTTGTCTAACCAATGGACACTTCAGGCACCGCGATAATGGTTCTACATTGACATTGTGTTCTTAAATGCGCCCCATACGATTCATTCTCACTTTCCTCAATGATCACCCATCTGCAGCCTGTGTCAGTGCTTTGAATGGCATTTCATTTACCCTAATAAATATGAACTGGGGATATAGCTATCCAAGCTATCTGCTAAGTACCGAAGGTGACAGCAAGATTCATAAGTGATGGAGATGCTATATGATAAATACACACTAAGTGGTTGCTGAGAAAGTCAATGCATGAAGGAATGAATGGAGAAGACGAGAAAGGGAGCTCTCCCTTGGGGAACAATCACCCAGATCGACGAAAGCACAGAGTGATCCACAGACTGTCGAGAATGTCCGGGAGGAAAAAGAGTTTGTTTTGAGCACGGAATTTTCTCCACGTTGCCAGTGTACACCAAGCACACTGCGTGCACCTACTCACACCAAAACCATCCTATTATCTTTGAGAAATTCAAGTTGATCCTAACTACTCCTGACTGTACAAATTCAAGACCATCCTATCTACTCCTTCTCCACTATAATTTGAAAGAGTTTGTCAGCTTACTGGGGAGCTCGACACTCCGGATGAGTCGGAACGGTGTCATCTATTCATAGTTAGCACCACAGCGTGATTTTCGGCACCTTTTAATTGGTGTTGGCAAGACACACCATCGTAGAGAATGTTCTTCCAGTTGAGGAGCAGAATGTTCTTTCTGAGTCAATGATGAATCTGGGATAAGGCGCTGGATTGTGACTTATAATCCAGATTTGTTTTATGTGTGCCACATGAAGTCAATTAACAGATTGTGCCCAAGCTACCTTCTAACCGATGAAAAAAAGAAAACCTGAGATGGAGCATTTCTTGCCCCAAATCATAGCCAGAACCCTAATAGGCCCCGGGATCTAGGACTTCCGGAATAAAATACAGAGCTATTTTCACAATCTGTGAATGGTGAGGAAATATAAACTTTTCCCTACGTTTCTATAGCACTGATTTAACACTGCAACAGCCGCTGGAACCGGTTTGGCTCAGTGGATAGAGCATCAGCCTGCGGACTGAAAGGTCCCAGGTTCGATTCCGGTCAAGGGCATGTACCTGGGTTGCGGGCACATCTCCAGTAGGGGGCGTGCAGGAGGCGGCTGATCGATGTCTCTCTCTCATCGATGTTTCTGACTTTCTATCTCTCTCCCTTCCTCTCTGTAAAAAATCAGTAATATATATATATATATATATATGAAAATGATTTGTGGATGCAAGGATGGTACAGTATTCACCAATCAATGAACATTATAAACATTATAACACTGCAACAGCCACCCTGACCTTGTACATTTTCTCCAGGTTGAGGGTCTGGATCTTACTGGTATCCCCAGGACACTTCAGATACCCCCCTTCCACCCTAGAATGTCTCCGTTGCTTCTAAGTCCATTGTTTTTAGCCGTTAGCTCTTTCTGCACTGCCCTGAATTATCCAATAAAGGCGAGGTTAATAGACTTCTGACCATCACAATGACATTTAAGATGGAGAGACAAGACTCCTCTACACAAACCTCTCAAAGTCACATCTGAAGCAGGAAGAGAATGCCTATGAAAGTACGGCACTTCCACGGTCGATGTTCTGAGAAATGACACTTTTGTGTGCAGCACTTAGGAGATTTGTTCTTACAGTCGTGCTCCGAAGCATTATTGGAAATGTCATAATGAACGCTAAGATTAATTATATGATATGTTGGGTAATGTCTCAAAAGAGCAAAACCAGGGCTAATAGTTCATTATTTTCCTATATTACTAATGAAAAAATTATAGAGCAGATTGGGACAAATCTTGAACAGAAGTGTTACGGTGTCACTCTTCTTAAGACTTTCCCGAGTCCGCTCATATTTTTGTCCTACTCTTCATGGGCAAAGTGGCTCACACACCTACTGCCACTGACATGTCATTCTCTTTTTTTAATATTTTTTTTATTTTTTACAGAGAGGAAGGGAGAGGGATAGAGATTTAGAAACATCGATGAGAGAGAAACATCGATCGGCTGCTTCTTGCACACCCCCTTACTGGGGATGTGCCTGCAACCAAGGTACATGCCCTTGACCAGAATCAAACCTGGGACCTTTCAGTCCACAGTCCGATGCTCTATCCATTGAGCCAAATCGGTCTTGGCTGACATGTAATTCTTAGCCTATGTAGAACTAAGGGTTAGATAGAGCTAAAAAACTGAGTTTATTTTTAATCAAGGTCCTACTGCATGCTTCAGTCAAAAGGCAGCTATTACCTCAAAAGAGATCAGGAAGAGCGCAAAAGCCCCCAGGTTTCCTTGCAACAACTTTCGGCCTTTTTTCAGATTGTTAATGTGGACAATGTCAGTGACCCAAGTGGCTGAGAAAGGAACGTGGGAAGGACTTTGAAAAGTGTAGGACACATTTATTTCTGCCTTTTAACTCTCCTTCTCTCATACCAACCTGCCCGCAGGCTGTGGGAAATTGGTGTTTTAGGGAAAAAGACACTTTGTTATCCATCTTTCTAGAACACATAAAAGTACCAGTTCCGAGTTGAGACTATGGAGTCCAGGGAGTCTCTGGCTGTTCACTTGAGGCAATTGATTAGGATTAGCTCAGAGCTGCTGTGGTGTTATTGTGTTTTCTGTTGCTTCACAGTGCAGGCCAATCATTTAATTGCTATGGTTCCAAAAGACCAGTTCCAGGCCTTCGAAGGCTGGCCGTCTCCATATTCTTGGACTCTTCTCTTGTATCTTGCCTCTATCATTAAGCATGTTTAAGTTGCAGAAATACATACAGCATTTATCCTTATTCAAGGCTCTACAGCAGCGGTTCTCCACCTGTGGGTCGCTGGATCCCTCGCACCTTACCAGCAAGTTGAGAACCGCTAGCAGGGTTGCTTAAGACCATCAGAAAACACAGATATTTAGATGATGTTTCATAACAGTAGCAAGATTACAGTTATGAAGTAGCAACAAAAATAATTTTATGGTTGGGGGTCACCACCACATGAGGAACTGTATTAAAGGGTCACGGCATTAGAAAGGTTGGAACCACTGCTCTAAAGATAGTCTACATTTGGAAATGTGATACAGTGGTACCTCGAGATACGAATTTAATTCGTTTTGTAACCTTGAGGCGTGGGAAGCTATGAGACTCTCGAGTCACGGTAAACTGGTGGGTCGTGTGCAGCTGGCCGATCCGCGTGATGACTTCTATCTCAAATGTTGCTCGTATTTCAAAGCAAAAATCGCTTGTATCTCAAAAATCTCATATGTTAGGGCACTCGTATCTCGAGGTACCACTGTTATCACCAAATGTACCACCAACAATCCCAGGTGATTGGTTCCTTATTGCAAAGTCTGTCACCTATTTGCGGAGAGAGAGAGAGAGAGAGAGAGAGAGAGAGAGAGAGAGAGAGAGAGAGAGAGAGATCTTTCAGGAAAGAATGACGACAGTAATAGCATCGTTCAACCTGCAAAAGCTAAGCTCGAGGAAGGAGATTGAGAGCTTCCATCAGATGATAAAATACATGATGGCCCAATTCCCTAGAGAGCACTGAACAAGTAGAGAAATGGAAATTTTGTGTCACGAAGGAAAAAATCCATGAAGTGTATGTCACAGAAGAAATTCACAATTTCAAAAACACAGCCAAACTGCTCCACTGAAGTGTGCAGGTGATTATGTAGAGCCATCTCCTTATTTGCCAGCCACACTGCTGTTTATAATGGCCGGCGGAAAAATTGCTGATTTGTGGGCTCTGTGTATGTGGGAAAGGCCCTCCCCAGGAGAACAGCAGAGAACACAGGGACCTGAGACCTCATCACAAGTTCTCATGGGAGGTCAGGACTGTGCACAATTGGGAGCTCACGCAGTTGACTTTGGTTAAGGTTTATATACTGTTGAAGGAGACTTACACATTCTCTGGAAAGAAAAAAAAGGCCACTAAGCTGCCTCAGTCTACTTTCTGAGCCAAAGTGAGGCTGATACTGAATACATGTATTTTCTCTCACAAACTCTTTTGCTGGCTTTTTAAAAATTCTCTCTCTCTCTCTCTCTCTCTCTCTCTCTCTCTCTCTCTCTCTGAAAAGCAAACCTCCACTGCTGGACAGCTGGGGTCATTGATGATAAGCCACAGGTGTGTGGACAACAGAAGCAAAACTGGTGTGGGAAGAGAGATGCCTGCTGGTGTTAACTACAGGTTTTTAGCAAAAGGCACTGCACTTCCCACACGAACAGCAAATGGTTTCCAATGACTGCTTCTTCTTTTATCATCTCAGCCTTTGTCAGGCCATCCCTTCAGTGACCCAGAAGCTTCCCTGAGCTATGCAAACTGAGTGCTGCGGCCATTTTGCTGTTTTAGTTCTGTATTGTCCAACTGTGTTGAGCGTCTGCCCCCTGGTGGTCAGTGCACATCATAGCAACTGGTCATACTACTGGTCGTTCCGCCATTTAGTCGATTTACATATTAGGGTTTTATTATATAGGATGAGGAAACTAATACAAAGCAGGTAGACTCGTTCAAACAGTGCTTTTCAGATCAATCCTACTTTCACATTATTCCAAGATTAATGAACTTCATGCATGTTTGTGCACAGCCAGAAAGCAATGGGGGGAGGAAGGAGGTTAAGTTAGGAAGCCAGCTTTTTGTGGATGCTAACAGTGAACATCTAAGAAAGTGACATCATTAGCTACTGAACTTTCTTTTTCAAAGCTCTTAGCAACCTTAATTAATTAAACTTGTGTGTTTTTTTCAAATGAGTATATATTTTAGGAGATATCTGGGATTGTTCCTCACTTAAACAAACTTAAAAAATACAAATTACCTATGGGATACTTAATAGAAGTCACACCAATTAAGTATCACTTTGAATACCTCTGCTCTAGAGGCAGAAGTGCTATTCTCACTTTAGAATTGTCCTCGTCCTAGCCATCCATACATGCAAAGCACCTAGCCTTGTTCTAATTGCTGAGGGCATAAAAATAAATTAACTAAAATACCTGTTTCAAGGGTAATGCAGTAGTTCCTCTTTCTCAAGACTCCCAGTGGATCAGTGGATGCCTGAAACCACATCCACTGATCGAACCCTGTATCCACTATGTTTTTTCCTATATATGCATACCTGTGATAAAGTTTATTTATGAAGTAGGCCTGGTAAGAGATTAACAACAATAAAGTAGAAATGTTCTAACAACATCTGTAGTCAACATTATGCGAATGTGGTTTCTTCCTGGCAATGGTGTTTGAATTCAGAGTCATAAGGGATTACGTCTCTACAGCCTCATGAGTGAAGATCAACTTCAAAATAGCATCGCCTTTGAGTTATAAATGACATGCTGGTATTTCAACACCGATCTGGTTTTCACCTCTGACATAAAAAACGTAAGTAAATAAGTGTAACCAGCTGGGAAAGTGGGTCTCCCGCCTGCCCACGCCCTGATGATTTCCTCCATTTGCAAAGTGTTTGGTGCCATCACAGCCCCAGAATGCCCTTCTCACCCTCTCTCTTCTGCCTGCTCCTCATCCGCACACTCGACACAAAAGGTAACCTGCACTGCCTTTTCACTCTATCCAGCCATTTCCAGATTATTTAAGGCCACTTTTCAAAGAGACAAATCCAACTACAAAACAATACTTAGGAGGACCTATGTTGAGGAATAGCAGACTTGCAAAGCAAAAAGAAAAGGAAAGAAAAGAAAAGAAAAGAGCAGAAAAGAAAAGAAAAGAGAAGGAAAGAAAAGGAAGGGAAAGAAAAGGAAGGAAGAACACACACACACACACACACACACACACACACACACGACACAAGTAGGATCTGAACAGAATTGGAAAGCACCTGACATACTTTCTCATGGTGTTCTCATGCTTTCCTGGAAAGGAAGACCCACCACGCCACCCACACTAATACCAACAAATTCATCCTGGGAAGAGCGAGGAACTTGTATATCCATTCTTCATGTGAAGAAATTGCACGACCTACCTCTGTAACCTCAAGAGAAAGACATGTTCTCAACCTCCAAAAGCTGGAAATACACTCAGAACCAGCCGCCCTGAACTAGATCCTTCCCACCATGTCGGAGACCATCATCCACAGTAGCTGTTCACTGGTATTTGCAGGATGATGTGTATGATTCGGGGCACTTTCCATACAGTACCTATTTGTCCCTCGTGCCAACCTTTCCATGGAGGCAGTACTAAGGTATGATCTTCATTTTGCAAGTTAGAATGTCTGGGCAATGCCGAGTCCAAGTGTGGGCAGGCACTGGATTTCGGAGTCAATACCAGTGCTTTGTTCTACCCCCTACACTACCTTTCAAAGAGGGAACGGGTGGAAGCTATGGAGAGAGATGGTCCCCTCTTTGCAAATGATCTACTTCTTAAGCGACCCAGTCACCACATCCAAAAGAGTGGAAATAAGTCACTTAGCAACACCGGCCAGAGACCGACTGTAAATCCCGGAGACTCTGACTGGGAAAGAGAGTATCTCAGCACTTGCTTTGTCGGGCACTTAGGTGTGACGGACCATTTTTTTTTTTCCTGCAGAACTCCACAAAGGTTCAAAAATATACATCTACCAGACTGAAAGCTGCCAGTTTCTTCAGGGTGGAGAAAGCAGCCATTCAGAGCATCGCAGGGAATGCGCTGAGATTAAAAATTAATTCACCTCCTTGCCCCATCCCTAGATGTCAAATGGCCGCCAGCTCCAGAAGGAACTACTCACCGATTCTAAAGGAAACGTAAAGAAAAATGGCCCCTGCGGTTTCACAGGCTTGTCCACGGAGAACGGAACTATGGGGATAAATAATTAAAAACACTCAAAAAGTAATTTTAAAAATAAAACACATTGTACTCCTTCAAGGTAAATACATACATAGCGTAAAGCAAGGTGCACGGCTGTATAAGCTGCCACAAATTCTTCCTGTCTGCCCTTAGTCAGGAACAGACCGAACCCAGTCTCCAAGAGCAGGGTCATTTGGAAAGAAAGCTCTGGAAAGGCGATGTTCCCATCACCACCTCAGCCGTTGGCTTATTAGTGGGTTCCCCGATGTCCACCATCTGGCCCTCCAAAGAAGAGGGAGGTGGGCGCACAGCCTGCCAGTCAATGCCTCTGTGATTCTGAGCAGCTCAGGACCTCCCTTCCAGAAGGAACACCGATTCCCACCTTCATGGAAAGAGTTTTTCCATGTGCAGCCAACTGCTATTCTGTCCCCAGTGCAAATGTCCCACTGGTGGGAGTGCAAGGACCTCTTTGGGTTCTCTCTACCCGATCGATGTTCATCACAGGTGGTCTGTGTGCCCTGGGACAAGGAGCCAGACTTAGACACTGAGACAGCACAGGATCGCCTCAGTGTTTAGGTGTAATCCTCACCCCAGGATATTTTTCCATTGATTTTCCGAGAGTGGAAGAGAGAGGGAAGGGCAGAGAAGAATATCGATATGAAAGGAACACATCGATTGGTTGCCTCCTGCATGTGACCCAACCAGGGCCCCAGAGCAGGGAGGAGCCTACAACAGTTACGTGCCCTTGACTGAGGCTTTAACCACTGAGCTGGGCCTATAGTTGGTGTTACTAGTAAACCAGGAACCAAAGAAGACTGGCTCTGCTCAGAAGAGCCACGCAGATAACAGGATGATGTGGGAACAGGGGTGCAGGTGGGCATCCAGAGGGGATGAGATTGTGCTACAACTCCCAAATCCCCAAGGAGGAGATCCAGGATTGTATAAGTACTACAGTGGTGCCTTGAGATACTAGTGCCCTAACATATGAGATTTTTGAGATATGAGCTGTTGAGCGAGCTATTTTTGCTTTGAAATACGAGCAACATTTGACTTAGGAGCAATTGTGCAGGTTGGCCGGCTGCACACAACCCACCAGTTTACCGCGACTCAAGAGTCTCATAATTTCCCACGCCTCAAGGTTTCGAAACGAATTAAACTCGTATCTCGAGGTACCACTGTATTCACACTTTAAACATAGAAATGTACAGGAGGAAAAGCATGAGTCAAAATGGCAGATTAATCTCAGGCCAACATCTCTCCCTTCCACTCTATAGAGCCACAGATGATAGACACTGCAGAGGCTGTGACACAGAAGGAAGGTTAAGGAATATATAGATGTGTAAGAAGCTATATTATGAGCAGAACACATAAAGTAACTAGAGGCCCAGTGCACGAAAATTCATGTACCAGGGGCTGGAGAGTCCCTCAGCTTGGCCTGCCCCATCTCACAGTCTGGAAGCCCTCAGGGGAAGTCCTACTGATGGCCCCCTCTACAGGAGAAGACCAGCCGATGAGGGGAAGGCATCACCTCATTACCCCTTAGCTGCTGCTGCCTCTCACCTCCCTCTGCGGAAGGCAACCCAGGGATCAGGGGAAGGTGACGACCCATCACTCTTCTGCTGCTGCCACTGCCGGCCGTGAGGGTGCCTGAGCCTCGGCCCTCACCAAACTGCAGCTTGCCTGAGCCTCAGCCGGCTCTCATTGCCTGAACCTTGGGCCCTTGCAGCAGCAGCTGCCATCTGCGACTTGCCTGAGCCTTGGGCCAGTCCTGGGCAGCAGCCGCCATCCGCTGCCCCCAAGCACCTCCTGGTCAAGTCCCTGCCTGGAATGCAGCATCTAGTTCCCACCCACTGGAGTATGGCTTTCAGCTCATGCAGCCACACCCACCCACGAGAGTCTGCTACCCACTCAGCCTCCTGGTGATGGATTGTTATGGTCTGAAGGCATGACAACCAGGTAGGCTTTTTATTTATTTAGTTAGTTAGTTAGTTAGTTACAAATATATTTTATTGATTTTTTTTACAGAGAGGAAAGGAGAGGGATAGAAAGTCAGAAAAATTGATGAGAGAGAGAGACATCGATCAGCCACCTCCTGCATGCCCCACACTGGAGATGTGCCCGCAAGCAAGTTACATGCCCCCGACCGGAATCTAACCTGGGACCTTTCAGTCCGCAGGCTAACGCTCTATCACTGAGCCAAACCCGCCTCGGCAAGGTAGGCTTTTATTAGCATAGATACCGTAAGTTTCATTCTTAGGTTTGTGATGAAGAGATGAGAGCCTGGAACAGGAGTTGGCCAACTATGGCCCACAGACCCAATCTGGACTATTTTTTAAATAATGTTTTATTGGAACAGTCATACTCATTCCTTTACTTAATGTCGGTGGTTGTTTTTCTACTGTAAGGCAGAGTTGAATGGTTGCTACAGGGGCGCTGTGGCCTTCAAAACCTAAAATATTACCTTTCTGGCCCTTTCCAGAATGAGTTTGCTGACCCCCCAATTGGAACAGTGCTGTACAACATTGAAAAAGTAATGCTTTCTCACTGAGTAAGTAATAACTGATCACAAGGGAGAAAGAGGATTTAGTTGCAATCCAATTCAGAATCAGCCCATGAATCACTCCTCCCATTTTTCTCCCAGCTCTCTTTCCTTTGCCGCTTTAGTCTCCCTTGACACTTCAGACCATAACTCCCACCCTAAACAATTGTGATTCACAGCAATATTCTGTAATCTCACTGGTCCTTACTGCTCTTCATATCCCCATTTCTGGTTGTTTTAAGACAGAGATGAGAATCCTTTTCCTTCAAAGATATTAGCACAATTTTAATTAAATTTTACATAATTTGATGAGTAGTCATGTGTTACTGGCTCATCTTTTCCACTAAACAGTAATCAAAGAACTTGTCTATTGCTGGCAACTACATCCCTACTGCCTCAATATTTGATAAATGAGTGAATTAGTTAATGGAATACAATAACGTGAACCACCTTATGGGCAATCTTTGCTGCTCAGAATAGCACTAACACTTGACATTTGCATAGCACTCCTCTTCTAAACATTCAAGCATTGGGCATTACCACCTAATTAATCTTCTCAAGATCAGATAGCAAGGAAGGTGATGAGGAGTCAAGTTAAACATATAATACTAGAGGCTCAGTGCACAAAATTCATGCACGAGGCAGGGGTGTCCCTCAGCCCGGCCTGTATCCTCTCCAAATCTGGGACCCCCATGAAGGATGTCCAACTGCCAATTTAGGCCCAAAACAGCAGTCAGACATCCCTCTCACAATTTAGGATGGCTGGCTCCTAACCCCTCTGCCTGCCTGCCTGATCACCCCTAACCATTCACCTGCCCGCCTGATTGCCTCTA
Source organism: Lasiurus borealis (assembly GCA_004026805.1). Classification (NCBI taxonomy): domain Eukaryota; kingdom Metazoa; phylum Chordata; class Mammalia; order Chiroptera; family Vespertilionidae; genus Lasiurus; species Lasiurus borealis. The sequence continues at coordinate 536 of PVJN01001233.1, read as the reverse complement.
CCAGTCTGCCTGTCTGATCACCCCTAATTGCTTGCTTGCTTGCCTGACTGCCTTTCCGGCTTTGTCCAGAAAGATGTTTAGAATGACATCCAGAAGGTCATTTGGTTGTTTGGTCTAATTAGCATATTACACTTTCATTATTATAGATGATGGTGAATTAATCTCTAGATATTTTCCAACTCAATCATTTTCAAACACATCCTATTATATTTAGGGAAAAGGTACTGTCTCCACCAAAAGAACACAGAATTGGTAAACTATTTATTTATTTAGAACGTTCAACAACTCTAAGACTTTCCAGTTTGATATAAGTCTTTGGAGAAAAGAAAAAGTGGGGCCAATAGGTTAAAAGGCTCACCCAAGAGGTTACTGTGGTCTTATGACAACATACTACGGCTCAGCAAAGCCTGTGGTCTCTGCCATGCTCAGCCAGCTCCATTGCCCTATAGCCTGCCCTTTATGTTATATTTCCACACCTTTGTGCATGCTAAGAAGAGAAAAACCAGGCTCAATGGATAAAAGACAGACAGAAAAAA